>OY992881.1:87725772-87873272 GCA_963921405.1 Cepaea hortensis
TTTCACTGTATAGGGAAAAAAGATCTGGAGACATTACACATCCCTGCCTAACACCTCTCTTAATAGGCTGATATTGTCCCACTTCATTATCAATCCTTATGGCAGCTTGTTGTTTTTATATGTTTTTTTACAACATCTAAGGTCTTTTCCATCAATTTGTAGATCTTCAAGCATCCTTATCATGTCAACATGTCTCACTTTATCAAAAGCCTCTGTGTAGTCAATAAAGCAAAGATATAGATCTTTGTTTACTTCTACAGAACGTTCAAATACTGTTCTGAGTATATACACAGCATTTACTGTCCCCTTGTCGTCTACAAACCCACATTGTTCTTCTTCTATTTCGGGTTGTATTTTCTTCCTAACTCTTTGCATAATTCTCAGCAGAATATTCGTTATGTGGCATATTATACTAATTGTTCGATGTTTATCGCAGTCCAAGGCTCCTGATTTCTTCGGGATTGCAATAAATGTAGAAGTACATAATTCAGGAGGTATATCTCCAGTATCGTAAATTTCGTTCAGCAGTCTGGTGACTTGGTCTATTCCATATTTTTCTAAGGCATTGATCATTTCTATTGTAATGTTATCTGTAACCGGGGTCTTGCCAGTTTTCATATATTTAAGGGCATTCTGAACTTCCATCTTCAAAATTGATGGTCCTTCATTATTATTCCGATGAACATATTGTTCTTCTCTTGTATCATCATAAAGGTCTTTCACATAATCTGACACCACATGTAAAATCTGATCTTTTTCTATTATGATTTTGCCATCTTTGGTTTTTAGGCAACCCGTTGACGTGTGTGTGTATTCTTTTGTTAGTGATGTCATTAATTCTTTTGTGCATTAATGTGGTATTCCGGGTGTTGTGTTGGTTTTCAATTTCCTTGCAATTTTCCTCAAGCCATGTTTCTTTTGCCTCTTTGCATAGCTTCCTAATTTTCCTGTGAATCTCTTCATATCTTTCCTTTTTATTTTTGTTATTTCTTCTTTCTTCCTTGAGTTTTAAGATGTCTTCCGTCATCAATTTCTTGCGTCGTATTATCTTTATTTTTGGGATGGTTGTTTCTGCAGCTTGGGTGACTGATTTCTTTAATATTTCACATTGGTCACTGACGTCTTGAAATAATATTTCCATATCGGACAATGCATCGAATCTGTTCTTTACCTCTACGTTGAATTTATCTTTTATTTCCTCACTCTTCAGTGCTTGTAGATCAAATGTTGTGTTTTGTGGTGAATATTTGACTTTCTTTATTTTTATATGTAAATTACTTAAGATTAACCTATGGTCGCTGTAGCAGTCTGCGCTTGGTATAGCTTTTGCGACTTTTAAGGCATTTCTAGATCTTCTGTTGTTGAGAATGTAATCAATCTGATTACTGATCTTGTGATCAGGACTCCTCCATGTCAATAATCTCCTTGGGCGCTGTTGATACCAAGTATTTTCAATAATCAAATCATGCTCTTTTGCCCACTGTACAAGTCTGCAACCTCTTTCATTCTGTTCCCCTAGTCCATACTTGCCTACTATGCATCCGTCCTGTTGATTTCCATCTTTGGCATGCAAGTCACCCCATTATGATATTTACTTCAGAATTCTTGCATTTCTTGAATGGTTTCTCTAAATCATTGTAAAATTCATCAATTCTGTCATCAATGCTATCTGCTGTTGGTGCAGAAAAATTGTATGACGTTAACATCAAAAGGTCTTCCACTCAACTTCACCAGTAACACGCTGTCTGATACAGTCCAATATCATTTGATCGGTTTTGCTCTTTATGTATCCATTATAATTGCTACTCATCGCTGTTTATATACCAAAACAAACTGAATTATATATATATATATATACATATATATATATATATATATATATATATATATATATATATATATATATATATATGTTGTTTGTCCATCAAGAATGATGATGACCATTCATTTCATCCAGTGGGGTTGAAGGTGTGGAGCCGTGGGTTCTAAGATGGCTGATAAGGCCTATTTTGGCTCGAAATGTTCTTTGACAATGTGGGCAAAGAATGCTTGACGTCTCTGGAGGAGGATTTCCTGCAGTGGTTTTTCTGTCCTGCCTTTTCTTCACAGCTCTTGCAGTCCTGGTTGCCTCACATATGACTGCACCTTTGCGCAATGATGCACGCCACGAATTTCGGTCTCTGGCTGCAGCCTCCCAGGTGTCATGATGAATTCCAAAAGCATTCAGTGAAATTTTCAGAGTGTCTTTAAAACGTTTCCTCTGGCCACCTTGGGAGCGTTTACCACAACGCAGTTCGCTGTAGAAAATTCGTTTAGGGAGCCTGTGATCTGGCATGCGGGTCAAGTGACCAGCCCAGCGAATCTGATTCTTCATCAGTAGAGTGTGGATACTGGGCATGGATGCTCTTTCTAGGACTTCAGTGTCTGGAATCTTGTCCTGCCATTTAATCT
This sequence comes from Cepaea hortensis, assembly GCA_963921405.1. Classification (NCBI taxonomy): domain Eukaryota; kingdom Metazoa; phylum Mollusca; class Gastropoda; order Stylommatophora; family Helicidae; genus Cepaea; species Cepaea hortensis. The sequence continues at coordinate 87,728,224 of OY992881.1, forward strand.
TCAGTAGCTTCCTTAGGCAGACTGTGTGGAAGTGGTTTAATTTCCTAGCGTGTCGCTGATAAACAGTCCAGGTTACACAAGCATATAGCAGTGTGGATAATACAACTGCTTTGTAGACTTTTAGCTTTGTTTGCAGGCTTATTCCAGTTCTGTCCCATACATTCTTGTACAGTCTGCCAAAGGCTGCACTGGCCTTGGAGATTCTTGCATTCACTTCGTCATCGATTGTGGCAGCTTGTGACACAGTGCTGCCAAGATAGGTGAATTTGTCCACAACACTTAGTCTATGATCATTCACTTTGATATTCGGCACAGTGTGATTATTCCCTGGAGCTGGCTGGTACATAACTACAGTCTTCTCCAAGTTGATATTGAGCCCAAAGTTGGCACAGGCATGTGAGAAAGCTGAAACATTATGTTGCATGTCCACCTCTGAGTTGGCGTATAGAGCGCAATCATCAGCAAACAGGAGCTCTCTGACGGTGCCGCTGTCAATTTTGGTTTTAGCTTTCAGCCTTCTGAGATTGAATAACTTTCCATCCATACGGTAGTTGATGTCTATTCCAATGTCGTCGTTCTCGAAGGCATTCATCAACATGGCTGAAAACATGAGGCTGAACAGTGTTGGTGCCAGGACACATTCTTGCTTCACTCCATTGGTTACAGGAAAGGGTTCAGACAGTTCACCATTTTCCTGTACTCTTGCCTGCATGCCGTCATGGAATAGCCGCACTATTTGGACAAACTTTCGTGGACAGCCATATTTTGCCATAATCTTCCACAGTCCTTCTCTGCTGACTGTATCAAAAGCCTTGGTAAGGTCAATGAAAGTGGAGAACATTTCGCAGTTCTGTTCCTGACATTTCTCTTGCAGCTGCCTTGCAGCGAAAATCATGTCAACAGTTCCACGTTCTTTTCTGAAGCCACATTGACTCTCAGGAAGAAGACCTTGATCGAGATGGGCTGTGAGGCGATTGAGAAGAATTCTGGCGAGTATCTTCCCTGCAATTGAAAGCAAGGAGATGCCTCGGTGGTTGTCACAGGATTGGTTGTTTCCTTTACGTTTGTAAAGGTGGACTATTGAAGCGTCTTTGAAATCTTGTGGCATGGTCTCGTTCACCCGTATGTTTGTAAAGACTTGGTGAAGCTGCTCTATTAGGACCGGCCCACCTGCCTTGTATATCTCTGCTGGGATGGAGTCAGGACCAGGTGCCTTGACGCTGGAGAGTTGCTGGATGGCTTTGTTTATTTCCACTATGGTTGACAGGTCACCAAGTGTCTCATTGGTGGGAACTTGAGGAAGGCAGTTGATGGTTTCATCATCGAAGAAGGAAGTTGCATTTCAGATTTTGCTGAAATGCTCTTCCCAGCGTTGAAGGATTTCTTTCTTATCTGTGACCAATGTTCCCCCATCTGCACTGAGGAGGGGAACTATGCCTGGTGATGAAGGACCATAGACCGCTTTCAGTGAGTCGTAGAAGTTTTTCATATCATGTCTGTCAGCTAAGCCCTGAATTTCATCAGCTTTGCTGCTCAGCCAGGAGTCCCGCATGTGCCGAAGTTTCTGCTGCACTACTCTCTGAATGTTCTTGAAAGCATCTTTTTTTTTTATGTTGACTTTGGGTCATTCAAATGTGCCTTGAGGAGAAGATGTTTCTCGGCCAGCAATTGGTTGATGTCTTCGGAATTTTCATCAAACCAGTCTTTAGGCGGTCTTCCAGCATATTTTCAAACGACTGCTGCATTTTCTTGCTGTTTAGGCGGGTGACATTTAGCTTTGTTTGCATTTTCGCCCCTTGAGGACGCTTTGGTGGCCTGATGTGGATGTTCATTTTCGAGACAATGAGACGATGGTCTGTCCAACATTCGGCACCACACATGGATTTTGTCACTCGAACGTCTTGTCTGTCACTCCTCCTGACGATGACATAGTCAATGAGGTGCCAGTGTTTCCAGCGAGGGTGCATCCACGATGTCCTATTTCTCATGGGGAGACGGAAAATTGTGTTCGTAATCACGAGATCATGTTCGGCACATGTCTGAAGGAGGCGGAGTCCATTGCTGTTACAATTTCCGACTCCATGCTTTCCAATAATGCCACTCCAAGAGGTAGTGTCCGTGCCTACTCTGGCATTGAAATCCCCAAGGAGTATAAGTTTGTCTCCTTTGGGAACAGATGTTAATACACTGTGCAGGTCCTCATAGAACTTGTTCTTGACATCATCTTCGTTGGTCATAGTTGGTGCGTAGACGACGTTGGATGAAGAATGACTTGCGCGATGACTTGGATTAAAGTGAGGAAGAGTTGCGCAATTCGTCGACCTCACTCTCTCGCCTGAGTCCATCTGAGTCCAGTGGCAAGACAAGTCGAGACGATTGGAGACGAATACAGGTGCAGTGGATGACCAGGGCGCTCTACGTGCCTTGCCGTGCTCATTACGTTCCACAACGCTTTGCAGGTAAACGCCGTCTTGCCCGTTGAATCAGGAATGATTTCTTCCGCGCAGTCTGCCGAATCCTGTCTTCACATGCTGGGTAGGCATACCCTAGTTTACCTCTTGGTTTGACACCAAATCGGGTACCCATGCCTGGTTTAGCCAGCCTCTCACAGCTGTTGCCCGGGGGGTGGCCGTTGTCGCATGCTGACAGCTACTAGGAGCCACAGGCACGAGCTGGGTGTCAGACTTGGACCAGTGGGGGATGGGTCCTGAAAGGACATGAGAGCCATCCTTACCAAAGGTGCTACCAATGCCTGACACTATATATCATATGATAATTGACAGGCGTCTAGATTAGGAACTGATTTGCACACATGTCAGTTAAAAAAAAACAGATAGAACGAAACATCAGAGCACTAAGAAGTTCAGTTAAAGCTACGTCATAAAGTCGTGTTGTTTGACAACGCGATTGTTGCAAGGACACACTTCTTGTTTACACTTCGACACGAACAAACGTTTCACCTCAGAACTACCATTAGGGAACACTTTAGAGCTACACTTCAACATTCTTCGTTTACCAACATGTACTAGCTTAGCCAGACGACAACACGTAAGCTTATTCACTCCTCCTCATTAACAGAACGCCGCCAACATAATGTTCTAGGCATCATCATCCAGCTATCATACTTCGAAAGCCGACCGTACCTGCCGGGAAAATGCTGGGAGTCTGACCAGCGGTAGGCGATAGCACCGGACACCAATCATACGCAAAGGGGATACATGCTGACAACATGGACACAATAATGTGGCGTGAGAGAGAGTTGGGAATTGTCTGTGGCGGGAGTCTATTGCACCAGTTTGATAGATTGTAACGCATCTGCGGCTGACTGGTGGTGTACTTGTATACCGTAGTTAACACGGCGTCCTGAAGTAATAAAGCTCATTTACTCATCGTTCTACTGCGTGATCCTGAGTTGCTGTTCCTACGTTTGATGATGTAGTTCGTTGACAAAACGACGGTTGACGCATGGTGCCACCCCGCAGATAGTGGTTGTTGTTCTAGTGACCCTCAAGGTCGTCATGCCGTTAGAAGATAAACGAGTCGACCATAGCCTGAGAAGGAAAGAGCATATATACATCATCCAGCTTCCATCACTACCATACACTTCCTGACAATACACACACACACACACACACACACACACACACACACACACACACACACACACATATATATATATATATATATATATATATATATATATATATATATGTGTGTGTGTGTGTGTGTGTGTGTGTGTGTGTGTGTGTGTGTGTGTGTGTGTATTGTCAGGAAGTGTATGGTAGTGATGGAAGCTGGATGATGTATATATGCTCTTTCCTTCTCAGGCTATGGTCGACTCGTTTATCTTCTAACGGCATGACGACCTTGAGGGTCACTAGAACAACAACCACTATCTGCGGGGTGGCACCATGCGTCAACCGTCGTTTTGTCAACGAACTACATCATCAAACGTAGGAACAGCAACTCAGGATCACGCAGTAGAACGATGAGTAAATGAGCTTTATTACTTCAGGACGCCGTGTTAACTACGGCCAGACGTGAGAAGAGACGTGAGAAGCTGGTGTGACCAAATTTTCAAACATGGAATTGCGGGGTGTCTAGATCTGAGGTAAGCTTGTGATTCCCGAGATTAGACTAAGAACCCGATGTATCAGGTATCAAGTAATGGTAACCCGTGTTTTTAATGTCAATTGAAATGTATTATTATTAATTAAAACCTCTGAAATGTAAAAATGCTCGACTGTAGATTCTAACGACGCAGAACCGTTCCCGGGCAAAATGACACCCCAATACTCTCTTCGATGATACTGCAATCTCTAATATTCTTAGAGATAATTATTAACTTTAAGAAGTGCATTATATTACTACATTCTATTCTGAACAACTGTGAGAAGTGATGATTCGAAAGCAATCTTGTGCATTTTGTCAGAAACATTGTTAAAGATGCTATCACTACCTACAGCTGAAATGACAGTTCGTGTACTAGAATAAGTGCCTTGTTCTAAAACAGACTTATCTATGCCTATTTACAATCTAGAAAGCTGAAAGAGAAATCAATCTTTTCTTTCTCCTTCATCTATTGAATCAATAGGGTTTGACGGAATAAATATTTATATTTATGTCAAATTTTAATTAGATAAGGGCACACATGAACTGCATTACATGAGAAAGTTGTGCTTCGCGGAACACCATCACGCGCAGTGAACTTAACTCATTACTCAACATAACTTAAAACACAACACCACTCAACACCACTCATCACCACACAACACACCACTCAACACAACAACAACAGATAATGGGAGAGAGTTATTAGACACAAGAAGAAGAAGAAGTTAATTGGGAAAACACAGAGAATTATTTATACACATTGTGAACACCATTGAGTGGAAGAAATGTTATAAATGTATGTCATTTATTTACATGCATCTTGACACTTTCTCACTCTTGTCACTGTCTTACTGTACACGTTCACAGACCCCAGGTCAAATGAGAACTTACATACAGCAGGAACAAGTTGATACAAGGCGTACACAGTGTGATAAACTCTGACCACCCCAAATTAACCCAACACTAGATTAGAGAAAAAAGGAGGGGAGGGGAACTAGTTCCTACTTCAGGAATTTAGATTTCTTCCGACCTACTTCTAGAATATTGTATTGGTAGGAATGTATATATTTATGTGAATATTCATCAGTGATTCTTGGTGGCTACATACCAACAACCACCCAACACATCAGCAAACTAACCACCTAAATCAGACCTGACAGAGGGAAGCCGAGAGAAAGAGATGAACCACAAGTGAGATGGAAGATGACTTGGCCATGAGCAGAGTATGGGGAGGCCTTCAGAGGAGCTATACGGGCAGACCTGAAGTGGATCCATCAGTCAATGGACCCTGGCTTACCTAATCTTCCAGTCACCAGGTTACCTTTCTACTTGGTACACACCACACCCAATTTCAGGAAACTGATATTTGATTGTTGAATTACCATCACACTTAATATGTACAATATCAAAATGTTTACTATGTTTCACACTTGTTGACATCTCATGTATTGATGCTTGTTTATTGATGGTCTGTGTGACTGGTCCAATGTACAACTTTTCTAATATTTTGTGTAAATCACAATGGAGATTTATGTACTGGCCAGAAGGCTCAGGCCCAGTCAATAAATGATTAACATGAATTGACCTTCTGTTAATTTATCAGTTCAAACTTATCTGTGAGTCAACAACTTCTTTGTACATCATGTTGTCAGAATCTAATGTGATTGATTATGTGTTTGATTGTTTAACAATAAATCCACTCATAATGACTTACTAAAATGGGGGAGAGAAGACTCTAGATCTATCAACTGCTCAATATCCATGTTTTCTTCATCTAAATCAGGCTGAGAAAATTCTCCAGACTTTCCTCAGATTTGATAACCAATAAAAGGGGGCTCCAGTGCTACAGAATCCTTGGAGAAGGGGCAGAATCCCAGTTAGTAATCATTATTCTCACCAGGGCCATAATCTATATCTCCTAAACTACTTAATAGAACGAGGCCTGCAGATAACTCAAGGTTCATATTCTGGGGTTATTGAAGATAGAAGAGGATGGGGCTCTACTTCTTTTGTTAGAGATGGGGCATGCACTACAGTGATCTCCCACTCCCTTCAAAAATATATGACATATTGTCGGCTACGTCCTGGATGGTTCCCATATATTAACCTTTAAACAATTACATACAACATTAACACAATTATCCTTAGATTTTGAACATTGTAATTTTCTTATATTGATTGACAGCCACATGATATGAATGACATTAACAGATAAATAAGAGTAGGTGACTGATCATTCCTCCTGAAGAAGGGGGCCATGTTCAAATAGGCTTATACTTCAGAAAGAGGTGCTCCAGGAGAAATATATAGTGTGTATCTACTATACCAACACTACTTCTCTTCCAGAGAAGGTGTTCTTTTCCTGTGGAGTCTGAACTTAACAGCATTTCATCAACCACCGGAAAATCTTATCCGTTGGGAAAACTCTGTCTAATTTCAGATTCTTTTCTTTACTAGGAATTAATTCTGGTTACTTCAGTGCCTGCTGCCTTTGGCTTTTCCAGCATTGACAGACAGACATAAAATAGGGTGTTTTTAATATTGCACATGCTCTGTTGTATATTTGCAGATCAGGGACTGACACGCTTACGCGGATCAGACTAACTGCAATTATATTTTTTAGGCAGAACAAAGCAATAAATTATAGGCATTGCGGAAACTGCAAAGTTTAGAGCCCAAATAACAGAAACAGGTAGGGAATGCGGGTTAGATGGCCTTGAGCTAGCTAACTATGTTTCAGATGCATTCGACAAAAGAGAAAGACTGCAAGCGGAATTGGCTCTCAAGGAAAAACAGCTTCAGGCTGAATTGGCTGAGAGGGAAAAACAGCTTCAGGCTGAATTGGCTCTCAAGGAAAAACAGCTTCAGGCTGAATTGGCTGTGAGGGAGAAACGATTTCAAGCAGAATTGGAGGAGAAAGAAAGACAGCTTCAAGCAGAATTGGAGGAGAAAGAGAAACGACTACAGGCTGAAATGGAAGATAAGGAGAGAGAGCGTCAACACCAACTGGAGTTGGGGAGAATGGAGATTGAAGTGGAGATCCGGAGAATAGAGAAAGGGAGTGGTCCTACACCCTCAACCTCATCAGGATCGCCAGTGACAGAACCACCTCCTCACGTCTCTCACCTTAATTCAGGAGCTATGTCATTTCCTCTGGAACCCTTTAATGAACAGACTGACCACATCGAAGGATTTTTATCACGCTTCGAGGCAATGGCTGTCAGCTGTGGGCTTGAAGAAAGTAGATGGGCGACGAAGTTAGCGCAGGCCTTAAGATCCACGGCGTATGATGTGTTCTCGCTCCTCACTAGAGAGGAACAACAGAACTACACAACACTTAAGACAGCACTCTTGAGCCGCTTCGAAGTGGACGCCGAATCTTATAAACTCAGGTTCAAAGCCGCAAGGAAGGAACCGGGTGAGAGTTACGCGCAACTAGTCGAAAGACTGAAGTCACACATACAAAGATGGGCTTGCTTGGGAGGATTTGAGGAAAATTTTGAAGGACTCCGTGAAATGATCATCATTGATCAGATCAAGGGGAAAATGCAGAACGAAATGAAGGCATTCTTAACCCAAAACGGGGCTGACCGCCTGGAAACTATAATCATCCTGGCAGAGAGATTTGAGAAATCTCAGAAGGAGATGGGAGGCAAGGGACTTTCGAACAACACCCCCTCTCAAAACAAAACTCCACAGCCAAAAGAGGGTGAAAACACTGTAGCCACCAAGAAAAAGGGGAAATCCCAGAAAAACACTCAAAACTCAGTCCAAACAGCGCCGAAGGAGGACAAACCATTCTGTACCCATTGCAAAATTAGAGGTCACACATTTCAAAATTGCAGGAAAAAGCCACCTCCACACACAGCGGCCTGTTTGGTCAACCGAAAAGAGAAAAAAGTGAGCACTGGTGAAAAGTCCAAACAGACACTTCATCAAGACACATCATCTCGTATTCCGGTTGTGGAATCCATCTTGCTAAATGGATTCACAACGACCTGTTTATATGATACTGGATTATCGTATGACTGTGTTGTTTCATCATCCTTAGTTCACCCTGAACAGGTGACAGAGGAAATATTGGAATTACAGGGACCACTGAAGAGTTCAACAAATATGTCTCTTCCAGTGGCAAAAGTGAACATAGCCTCGCGGTATGTCACCGGGACAATCAAGGCAGCAGTCTTGGACGATCCGATATATCCTGTAATCCTCGGCTGTAGATTTATCGTTCTAGGAGAACCTGTTCACCTGTGGCGATGGCGACCATGACCACTCGATCCCAGGCAACAAGAACTCCAGAAACAACTACGCCAATCCCTCGAACGGAGGAACTGAAGAGGGCACAAGAAGCCGATAGCACCTTGGAACCCTGCTTCAGAAAACTGCCAAAATCACATTTACCTCTACGTAAAGGTGATCTGTTCATGAAGTCAGCACTTCTTTACAGAAAAGCAGGACGAGCTGGACAAGAGTTTAATCAACTTGTTGTACCAACTCAATACAGGACTCAGATCTTAGAGATGGGTCATAGTCTACCATTCAGTGGGCACATGGGTATCAACGCTACTACACAGCGGATTACCACTCACTACTTTTGGCCAGGGATGAATTCAGACATACAACGGTTTGTAAAATCATGCCCACAGTGTCAGAAAGTATCACCAAAACACCGGACACCACCGGCAATGTTGGGTGAATCGCCAATCACTGGAATTCCATTTGAGAAAGTGGCTGTAGACATAATCGGACCTCTCTCAGCAACGAAGAGGCGAAACCGATTCATATTAACGCTTGTGGACACAACAACCATGTGGGCCGAAGCAGTTCCTATGCCCAGCTGTGACTCGAAACACGTCGCTGATGCATTATTATGAATATTCACACGTCTAGGATTCCCACAAAGGATCTTGACGGACAACGGTTCACAGTTTCGTGGTAAGCTCATGGAAGAGACCTTCAGACTTTTTCATGCACGCCATATCTTCAGTTCACCATATCACCCTCAGTCAAATGGACTTGTGGAAAGGTGGAACTGGACATTGATTAGTATCCTGCGCAAAATTGCCCAGGAGAAGACAGAGGATTGGGACTTGTATTTACCCGCAGCTTTATTCGCTTACAGGGAAGTACCCCATCACTCAACAGGTTTTGCTCCAGCCACACTGTCGTTTGGACGACCGATCAATTGACCACTGGAGGCGTTACTTCGAACGTGGACTGATAATACTACAGATGATACAGTCGTGACTGCATCTACATATGTTGCCGAGTTGAAAAATCGTTTACAACACAGTTGGAAACAAGCGAATGTCAATCTACGTCAAGCCAGACGAAGAATTGCTCGTAACTTTAACCGCAAGGCAAAGGATAGAGAGTTAGAGGTAGGAGAGAAGGTGATGTTGCTGCTTCCAACCAGTCAGAATAAGCTGCAAATAGGATGGAGAGGACCTTATGTAGTGACGAAGAAGATCTCACGTACCAACCACAGAATTTCAGTCAAAGGCAAGATGAAAGTATTTCACATAAACCTCTTGAAGAAATATCATGAAAGACCCTCAACCACCGAACCTGCACATCTGATGGCCATGAGTGTGGCTACTGAAGTCGAAGAAGGATCAACAATGGGAGTCGAGTGCCAAAGAGACCTTTAAGGATGTGGAAATCAATCCCAACTTAACAAAGGATCAGCAAAAGCAGATTAGGGAACTTATGGCAAAATATGCAGAAGTACTTACTGATAAGCCAGGAAGAACTGATTTGGAGGAATTTGACATGAAGTTAAATGACACAGTGCTTGTGCGATTCAAGACTTACCCAGTTCCTTATGCAAAGCAAAAGACTTTAGAGGAAGAAATACAACAGCTGCTCACCGCAGGAATAATCTCACCATCTGAATCACCTTATAGTGCTAGCGTCGTCTTATTGAGAAAGCCAAGTGGAGAACATAGATTGTGCATCGATTATCGACAGCTCAATGCTATTACTGAATTCCAAGCAGAACCTCTGCCTGATCAGAATAAACTCTTCACAGCACTCAACCGAGCTAAATACTTTACTAGGATTGATCTCAGTAAGGGATATTACCAGATTCCTGTAAAACCGGAAGTTAGACCATGGTTAGCTTTCAGCACGCCTGGAGGACACTATGAGTTCAACGTTCTTCCATTCGGATTAAGTAATGCTCCCAGCGTCTTTACACGTATGATGAGAAAATTACTTGACCCACTACAGCATCCAGACATCAGTCACTTCATGGATGACATCCTGATCGCCACTGAAACATTTGAAGAGCATGTAGAAACCCTGCATCTTTTGTTCAGGCGCCTCAGAGAAACTGGATTGACGGCTAGACCAAAGAAGTGTCAGATAGGATTCCAAGAATTGGACTTTCTAGGTCATAAGATATCTCATGGACTGATAACTCCACAAGAGGGAAATGTGGACAAACTCCAGAGAGCACCTCGTCCAAAAACAAAGAAGGATGTAAGATCATTTGTATCCTTATGTGGATTCTATCAAAAATACATTAAGGACTTCAATAATCTGTCAGCACCTTTAACGGATCTTACCAAAAAGGGGAAACCAGAGAAAGTCACTTGGTCAGCTGACTGTGAGAGAGCTTTCACAGCACTAAAGCAAGCATTAACTGCTCATCCAGTCTTACATCTACCAGACCTCGACCAACCATTTGTGCTGCGCACCGATGCCAGTAACATAGGAATTGGGGCAACGCTGTTGCAGAGAAAGGGAGATGTACCATCAGAGCTATTCCCTGTAGCCTATGCTAGCAGGAAATTGAATGCAGCAGAGAGAAATTACAGTACTATCGAGAGAGAATGTCTTGCGCTCGTATGGAGTGTACAGAAATTTCAGGCATACCTATATGGCAAACATTTCACAGTGCAATGTGACCATCAACCGCTCATGTTTCTCGCAGCATCTAAGACTCTGAATGCCCGACTTATGAGGTGATCGCTGCTTCTTCAACCTTATTCGTTCCAGGTTGAGTATGTTCCTGGGAAAATGAATGTGGGAGCGGACTTCCTGAGTCGACACCCAGTGCCTGATGAACCAGGTCAATCAGATGCAGAAGAGAATACAAGGGAGGGAAAATGGGAACAGCTTGATAACTGAAAATGTTGGAAACATAGTTCCATACCATAGAACAATCTGGAGTGGGGCCATGTGGCATAACGCTAACCACCATTATTCATTTACCAAAACATGCCGCAAGAAGAGGAAACAACATTAAAAGAAATTGACTTTACAACCGCAAACGGAGACTAGGACTTAAAATTTAACATCGAAACTGGAACTGCATAAGTGAAAGATGACGTGGATTCTTAGAAAGATTTCATCAGACAAAGCTCGGAAACCCATTGGATAGGAGGAGACATGTGACCCGCTTTCGCGCCAACGCCGGATTTGCATATGTTAATATTTCATCAGAATCTGGTAAGCCCGCACTTTTTCCTGCAACCAGCCTGATGAAGAGACGTGAGAAGCTGGTGTGACCAAATTTTCAAACATGGAATTGCGGGGTGTCTAGATCTGAGGTAAGCTTGTGATTCCCGAGATTAGACTAAGAACCCGATGTATCAGGTATCAAGTAATGGTAACCCGTGTTTGTAATGTCAATTGAAATGTATTATTATTAATTAAAACCTCTGAAATGTAAAAATGCTCGACTGTAGATTCTAACGACGCAGAGCCGTTCCCGGGCAAAATGAGACTCCAATACTCTCTTCGATGAAACTGCAATCTCTGATATTCTTAGAGATAATTATTAACTTTAAGAAGTGCAATATACTACTACATTCTATTCTAAACAACTGTGAGAAGTGATGATTCGAAAGCAATCTTGTGCATTTTGTCAGAAACATTGTTAAAGATGCTATCACTACCTACAGCTGAAATGACAGTTCGTGTACTAGAATAAGTGCCTTGTTCTAAAACAGACTTATCTATGCTTATTTACAATCTAGAAAGCTGAAAGAGAAATCAATCTTTCCTTTCTCCTTCATCTATTGAATCAATAGGGTTTGACGGAATAAATATTTATATTTATGTCAAATTTTAATTAGATAAGGGCACACATGAACTGCATTACATGAGAAAGTTATACTTCGCGGAACACCATCACGCGCAGTGAACTTAACTCATTACTCAACATAACTTAAAACACAACACCACTCATCACCACACAACACACCACTCAACACAACAACAACAGATAATGGGAGAGAGTTATTAGACACAAGAAGAAGAAGAAGTTAATTGGGAAAACACAGAGAATTATTTATACACATTGTGAACACCATTGAGTGGAAGAAATGTTATAAATGTATGTCATTTATTTACATGCATCTTGACACCTTCTCACTCTTGTCACTGTCTTACTGTACACGTTCACTGACCCCAGGTCAAATGAGAACTTACATACAGCAGGAACAAGTTGATACAAGGCGTACACAGTGTGATAAACTCTGACCACCCCAAATTAACCCAACACTAGATTAGAGAAAAAAGGAGGGGAGGGGAACTAGTTCCTACTTCAGGAATTTAGATTTCTTCCGACCTACTTCTAGAATATTGTATTGGTAGGAATGTATATATGTATGTGAATATTCATCAGTGATTCTTGGTGGCTACATACCAACAACCACCCAACACATCAGCAAACTAACCACCTAAATCAGACCTGACAGAGGGAAGCCGAGAGAAAGAGATGAACCACAAGTGAGATGGAAGATGACTTGGCCATGAGCAGAGTATGGGGAGGCCTTCAGAGGAGCTATACGGGCAGACCTGAAGTGGATCCATCAGTCAATGGACCCTGGCTTACCTAATCTTCCAGTCACCAGGTTACCTTTCTACTTGGTACACACCACACCCAATTTCAGGAAACTGATATTTAATTGTTGAATTACCATCACACTTAATATGTACAACATCAAAATGTTTACTATGTTTCACACTTGTTGACATCTCATGTATTGATGCTTGTTTATTGATGGTCTGTGTGACTGATCCAATGTGCAACTTTTCTAATATTTTGTGTAAATCACAATGGAGATGTATGTACTGGCCAGAAGGCTCAGGCCCAGTCAATAAATGATTAACATGAATTGACCTTCTGTTAATTTATCAGTTCAAACCTATCTGTGAGTCAACAACTTCTTTGTACATCATTTTGTCAGAATCTAATGTGATTGATTATGTGTTTGATTGTTTAACAATAAATCCACTCATAATGACTTACTAAAATGGGGGAGAGAAGACTCTAGATCTATCAACTGCTCAATATCCATGTTTTCTTCATCTAAATCAGGCTGAGAAAATTCTCCAGACGTTCCTCAGATTTGATAACCAATAAAATGGGGCTCCAGAGCTACAGAATCCTTGGAGAAGGGGCAGAATCCCAGTTAGTAATCATTATTCTCACCAGGGCCATAATCTATATCTCCTAGACTACTTAATAGAACGAGGCCTGCAGATAACTCAAGGTTCATATTCTGGGGTTATTGAAGATAGAAGAGGATGGGGCTCTACTTCTTTTGTTAGAGATGGGGCATGCACTACAGTGATCTCCCACTCCCTTCAAAAATATATGACAGCGACTAAGGAGGCTTGATGGTTCCGTGGCCCTGCTACTGAGTGAGTGCGTGGCGCGACACTGTGAGCTATGAGTTTCGTGTGAAATGCTTTTGAATCTGCCTGATGTTTTTTGGAACGTGACTGCATATTCGGAGTGATGGCAGGTGGCTATGTCCCAGAGTTGACCGGTTTTTGCCTTATGCAGAAATGCGTAGCTGCTGGGCTTCTGGTTGACTGCCACTGCCATCAGCGATGAAATGCATTTTCGTGGATTGTGTGGGTGAACATCTAGGAAATATTCAGTTAGGAAAATGACAGCCGATTCCATCAGAGATGAACTGGGTGTTTTGTGGGGGACTGGTGTGTTGACATTCTGGCGGCGGCATTATGCACAGTGTATATGTGCGGGCTGTTGTTTGTCGAGACACGTCTTTTCCACTTTTCACATTGGGCAGTGGGGAGGTTTTGTGTGATATTCACTGGCACAGGAACGGAGCATAATGGGGACGACCCTTTGCTGTGAAGTTGGAACTGCGACTAACTAACTAATTAACTACTAAACTAAACAGAAGTCAACTTAGGCCATTTGATGTGAAAATAAATTTAATGTTTTCCAATTAATCACATATAGTTTTCAAGCTACAAACTATGGTAATGACACTTTGTCTTAGATGATAATCTTTTCAAGACTTGTTTTGTGCGTAATATGTACCGGTAAATGCTATAATTATAAAAAAAATAATCGGTCTTTGAAAAATATCTTCACACATTTCTTGCAACACAAGCATCAAATATCATGTTCTTCCATCGCGCAAGAAGTGGAACTTAATGGTTTCAGAATAGTATAGTTTATATTAGACTTCTTCTCATCCTTTGTAATTGCGGGGCCCTGAAAGGAAGCAAATAAAATTAACTATGACAGTGCATGCTGCTTCTTGTTTATGAGCCTACCAGAGATAAATTAAAGAGCGTTGGTCCTGTTGCTGGCTACCTAATCTCGCATACATCTTTGGTAGAAAATCCCAATCAACTATAAAACAGTCTAAACACAAGGGCAAATAAATAACTCAGCCAGCCAAAAATTGAGGAGGCTCTTCTACGTGAAGAGGTATGATCCATGTGGAGAGAGCATCAAAGAGTCTGCATCGCAAAGTTACTTTCTATCCCCTATTACGATTTTTAGAATTGTCACATGGAATGTTAAAACTATGCATGAATTGGTAAAGACGGACATGTGGTAGAAGACATATCAGATTAGCATGTTCGTATAAAGCAACAACAGTGAAACAGAGCTAGTACAACGCTTCTAATCAGAGAATACAGTGCTATTATCAGGCCATGCATAAGAAACTGAAAATGTGGTCCTATCTAAAAACGCAAAGAAAGCATTATTAGAGTGAGAAGTAGCCCGATCTATTATAATAAATGCAACAGGTGTAGTCATAGAAAGGAAAGTGAAAATGAACGTGTGCCAGCATTAGTTAAAGTTAGTTGCATAGTTTACAGAACATCGTAGTCAACACCAGCATTTTTGGCTGTTTGTGATTTCTTGAATAGTTTACGTTCAGTAGTTTGCATAAAGCCCATAAACAGACATTCTGCTGCTGTTCATGCTTCACATTAACACCGCAATGTACAAGAGAAACACGAAAAGATGGGATGATAACTTTACCATTGCTTTCTGAACGACAAGCACCCATAAATTTGAATGGACACCAACGCAATGAGGTCTATTTCCAATCCAAATCGCCCGCAACGTATGTGGGATTACGAAATGCATTCGTAATCTCTTCGCACCAGAACCCGTCCAGTATTAGGCATCAAACAATTATACGTCTTCTTCTTCTTCAGCGTTCCGAGCCATTGGGGTTCTTTGCTGCAGATACAATCCGTCTCCATTCGTCTCTCTGGTTGACCTTCTCTTGCCAGTCGCTGATTCCAAGTGCTTGTAGGTCTGTATGTATATTATCTCTCCACCGTCTTCTTGGTCTACCTCGGGGTCTACGGTCATTTATTACCTGAGTGTAAGCGAGTTTTGTTTCCCTATTATCATCCATTCTTTCTATATGCCCCAGCCATTGCAGTCTATTGGCCTTCATGATACCATTGATTAGCGGGGACTTAAACAGATCATAAATGTCTTTTGTGCTTCTTCTTTTCCACTCTCCACATTGTGTATCCATAATGGGTCCAAAGGTGCGTCTTAAGACTTCGTTCTCAACGGTTTGTAACAAGGCTTCGTCTCCTTTAGTTGTACTCCAGGTTTCAGAGCCATACAGCACAACTGGTCTAATCAGTGTTTTGTATATTGTGATCTTGGAGATAGCGCATTTGATTTTAGCTGATGTTGTAGTGCAATCAAAAAATTAAACGGATGAATAAAATCAAGGGGGAATTGTACATGACACTTCAAAGTATTATTGGTAATAAAAGAAATGGCAATATCGAAGTGTTGATGAGTGATGTCAGGGTCAAGATAGGATCAGGCAGCATTTGTTTTTTTTAATGAAATGGTCATGAGGAAATGCGGGTTATAGGGGGCAATGAGAGAAAATGAGAAGGATTCGGCGGTATCAACGCAGCGAATCGACATGTCGGAAGTAATTTCCCACACACAATAATGCATAAAGTAGCGTGGCTATTACCAGACTCTAAAATAGAAAATCAAACAGACCTTTTAGTATTAACATGACATTTAGATCATCTCTACATGATCAATCAGATTGATACGTATTTGTTACAGGTGCAGATTTAAATTCAGATCATAATCTGATAAATCACAGTTAAATTTACACTCGAAAGATACATAACATCATTTAAGTATGCACACCAATACAATATAGGATATCATACACATCAAGAAAATAAGAAACTGATTAGAGAAATTAGATGTAGACAGTCAACAGTTTTGGGTGCTTTACGAGAAGAAATAAATTTCAGATTTAGGAGACAACTGGCATGATTGACGGGAAATTAACACGGGGAAAACATAGAAGTAAATACTTGGATGGCTTGGCCAAGTGGTATGGGCGAGACAAGAATACAGAGCTGATCCACGACTCTGGTGATCGTGTGAGTTGGCGAAACATGACAGCCCACGCTTATCGGCATGGCATATGATGATGATGATGACGATACTGTATTCTACGAGCAATAACCAATTACTGCAATACATCGATGTCACAGAATTTGGGCATCTACAACCGGCAATATGTTCTACAACTACCGCGAGGATAACATTTCTATACATATATCAGCGACCATTATGTTATGTGGTTCAGTCAAAACAGTATTCATCTATTCACTTCATAAATACATAAATATATTCATGCAGTGATTGATTCTTGTCTTGACTGGCATCAGTGTCTTGGCTGTTGGGATATAAATTTAGATACTATTTCATGTGACAGATGTTGAACTGCAAATTGTTTATAAAATCCGTTACATAAGGCAGAAAATCAATTTTTCAAGGAAATCAACACGTTTTTGAGTGTCTAGTTAGTCATGCGTCGAAGTACACTTGTTCCTGCAGCGAGGCACTGTCGTCATTTGGGGGTGATAAGTTCGAATCCCGGTCGGTAACTGTAGCTTTCAAATTGTATGTTGTCTAGTGCGTCCTCTAATCTCTACTTCTTTCTTCTCCTTATGTGAGCGCCAAACAATACTGTGTGTGTTTGTTCATGTTACTCTCTCAGTGGCCTCAACGGATTACCCAATTGATTTCCTGTGTAATACATGTACAGCATTAGAACTGACCAATCATTTCTCTTCTTTAAATGTTTGTTAATATACTGGACACAGCATTACGGTCTAGTGTGTTTGTGTGTTTGTTACGTTACATATGCTGGTTTAATATAAATTATGAGACCTATGGTGCTATCTCAATGGTTTGATACGAATTCTGTCCGTATTCCATAGTTGTAGGTTCATGTGTATGACAGACAAGACTAATGAAGACACTTTTTTGAGTGTCTAGTTGGTCATGCGTCGAAGTACACTTGTTCTTGCAGCGAGGGGCTGTCGTCATTTAGAGGTGACAAGTTCGAAACCCAGTCGGTAACTATAGCTTTCACATTTTATGTTGTCTAGTGCGTCCTGTAGTCTCTTCTTCCTTCTTCTCCTTCTTTGAGCGCCAAACAATACTGAGTGTGTTTATTCATGTAACGTACCTAAGGCAGTATGGCCTCCGACACTATGAAGCAATTATTTGATGAACTTCTGTTTAGCTGCAGCTTTTTCTTTTCTGAAAAATAACTGATGCAGCACATCTCGGTATCGTTTGCTCATGTGGTAATAGATAAAGATGTTTGAAGCCGAATTGGCAGACTCCAGAAGGAAGCTGACTGCACAGACAACGACGAACATATTTCTGTACTGACCATTGATGGACAATTCGGGCTCGGCAACCAGAGCAGCGACGATCAAACACAGGGGGAAGTAGCAGACAATGAATAGACTCGAAATGACAGTGACCATTTTGGTTACCCTTTGATCACGGCTAGATGTAGTATCAGCACTTCCTTTGGAAGCGATGGACTTTGCTCTCCACTTCGTCTTAAACTTTAGCTTGACGACTAAGGTGACTGTACACACTATTACTATCACGAAAGCCGTGCCTGGAATAAATACGTTGTTGACAGTGAATAGTCCTCGTTCAACCTCTTCTCGGTTCTCAGTGAAGACTAGTCCGATAATGGTTTTGTTCCGAGTAGGGGAATATTTGTAAGCGTATCTGTTGACGTAGTACAGTGGGCATATGCTTGCCAGGAGAATTATGAATACGGCTACGATGATTATGGTGACTCTCTTTGGTGTGACGATTGTCTTTACCTGCAACAAAATGAGATACGTATAATTAAGCAGATTGAATATCATCATACAGCGGATGCTGCCGTTGTGATTTTAATATAGCGATTGATATTAGGTTCTTTCGTTTCCAGGTCATCATCGCATATGGTGTAAAGTGCATACTTCTCTCACCAAACAATATTTGATTGGTGATGTGGTCTGTGATAAGCGCACCGCCATATCTCCAGTAACATCTTCTGGTATCATTTTATACAAATAATGCTTGCTATGTGAACTGAGGTTGCGCTGTATCTAGCACGCCTGCTTGTCGGCTTGGTCGGCTAGGCGGAGATGTTATTTTGTTTAATGACTTATTCTCCCAGGTCGATCTTCGTCTCAATGGGTGCAAGGAAATGCTTTGAGAAGTGATGGCTAACCTGCGTGATATTTACACCACCACTCACCGAGCGTAGATTAGATTATAACAACAGGGGGATGTCACCACATACCCAATATGCTTCAAGACGCGCAAATGACCTCTTTACTGGATATCTTAAGAACGTTCATTGTGGTCTCGCATTGACAAAACCCAACTTCCAGCTGCAACTGCAAGTGGTAAAAGACAGGGCTGGCATATTTGTGAGGCAAAATCCGAGCTCTGGGGTCCACGTATTCACCTTTTAGACGGACAACTCTGCAACTACGACGAGCACTCACGTGTCTTCAAGGTCAAAAATTGGCAGAAGGCCATTGACAGAAGTAACAAGTGTTTAATGAATTAAAGCAGAACCTCCTCGTCCCCACGGACTACTGCTAGCCGTGGATGAGCCCAGACTTCCATCAGGCTACAGATGGCAAAACTAAAACCAGCAAATGTAGAATGCTGCCATAGAATGACAAGTCAAAGGCAGAGGCTTGATAGTAGTACAGGAACTGGAAAAGATACAAATTAATATTCTAGGAATGAGCGAGATGAGGTGAAAAGAATCTGGTAAAAATTTAACGGACACACATACAGTAAAATGTGCAGGTAGTAATAAACATAACAATGTAATAGGACTAATGTTTGGGGAAGTAACCAGATCAAGCGAAGCAAACCAGAACATCTAATCATTATTCAAGTATTGCGCACCAGCAATAGTGAAGAAGAAATGCAAATATTTTAATGGAGAAATCGACGAACTGGCATGCCAAATTACGAGAAATCCTAACAAATATTTGGAAATCTAGTTGCAAAAGTAGGAAAGGGGAGCATGAAAGACGTCGTTGTTAACTATGGTTTTGGAATAATAAGTAAATGCAGAGAAAAAATCTGATTAAACTGGAAAAATAATTGCCATATTGATTTTTAACACATTATTTAATGAACGTAAGAGTTTACTTTAAACATGGCAAAGCCATGATGAGAAAATATTTATCTAAATGCATACATATTGATAAATAAAAGTTATGGGCATGTATTAATAATTCTTAAGACAATGCCTGGCAATAACTGCATAAATGATCACGCCATACTTTGTTGACACATACCAGCAAGATTGTAAAGATTAAAACAAGGGTTAAAAACATTAAATGTAACGAAGATATTCTAGCATCATATAAGATAATTCAAGAACAATACAAAGTGATTGTGAGAAACAGACACCAATTAAAAACCTAAAACGCAACGCATATACATGGATAATGTGATATTCAGGAAAAAATAATGTCTCCGATAAATACGCAAAAAGATATTACTAAAAAGTCGTGCCGGGTCTAAGTCAGATATGAAGGAGCTTTCCTATGACAGCAGACGGTAATGCGTGTTTTCTGTTAGCACCGATAATCGGATGGTGCTCACTAAACCCAACACTTGGCATTCTACCAACGGCTTCGGGCGAAGTAGCGCATTTGAGAGGGTACGAGCTTTATCCTAGTGCGAGGAAATGCAACCTAAAGACTTAATGTCATGTCAGAGCAGACCAGGCTGTAAGCTATGGTGGGCAGGATCGAATGTCATACAGTTGGACAGTTATAGCAATTCCTTGCTGATCCGGTAGCTTCTGCAGCTTGTCTGTGTCCTGATGCATTAGTGTTACCTTTACTCTGGAGTAAATTAGGTAGAACGAGAGAGAAATGGTGATGCATGGGTCGCGCATGTTTTTTACAATTCAGTCCACTCTTTGTACAGAGCAGACCAGGCTGTAAGCTATGGTGGGCAGGATCGAATGTCATACAGTTGGACAGTTGTAGCAATTCTTTGCTGATCCGGTAGCTTCTGCAGCTTGTCTGTGTCCTGATGCATTAGTGTTACCTTTACTCTGGAGTAAATTAGGTAGAACGAGAGAGAAATGGTGATGCATGGGTCGCGCATGTTTTTTTACAATTCAGTCCACTCTTTGTACTAGGAAGTACTGTGTAACAAACTATCGTCTGTGAAGACGGCAAAATGCTAGCAGCCTTATTAGGAAGTAGGCATAAAGCTAAGAAGAAATTGATGACTTAAGGAATCATAAAATGGACACACACACACACACACACACACACACACACACACACACACACACACACACACTCACACTCACACACGCACACGCACACACATGCAAACACATATGCACACTCACATACACACATACACATATCCACACTCATGCATCGTGCCAAATAAAGATATAGGATAAATAAAGAAATTATAGATGAATGCATAAGGGCAAAAAAAAAATTGGTTACACTAGCAGTACAACAAATTCTATTAATTGAAAAATATTCACATGCACATAATGATTTGACAGGAAGAAAAAAGTGAGCTTAAATACAAGGTTTTTAACATCGAAGACAGAAATATTAATGGAAGCGGATGCAGTGGTACAGAGACGGAATGAATACATAAGAGAAGTTTATGATGGAAAACGAGCAGAATCAGCGGAAACATATAATTTAGGCGGACCACTTATTTTGAAGGAAAACGTCACTGCTGCCATCAAACTTATTAAGACAGGAAACCGTCTCTGCCAGATGATAACTGAAAGAGGCATTACAGTACAAGAGTGATCTGGAGTATGCATAGCAATAAAATTGCTGAATGATATTTACATCACCGGACAATGCCTAGTGCTATTCAGAAAAGTGTAGTGGGTATGTGAACTAGTACGACCATCACAGTGTGTAGGCCTGAGGGCACGCAGGAACAGGAGGCCAGTCGTTCCCACTCATGGCTAGCGTCGAAGGCAGGCACAGATTCCTCATCTGACAGCGATCATGGCTGTGTCAGCTAAACTTCCTAACCGCTACATCGACGCATCGAAACACCTCATGGCAATGGCAATGTGGTGTCTGAGGAACGTGGAAAAATTAACATGCATAGACAGAGAAACGAATAAGAAGGTTTGTAAAGAAACAAATGAAAACCTTGGATTGATTAGAGAAAGTAGACGTTGACAGTCACGAATTTTGAAGCACTTTATGAGGAGAAATTTACATGACAACCCCGTGACGACAGGCAACATTGATAGTAAAAGAGTCATGGAAAGCAAAGAGATAAATCCTCGTATGGCATTGTCACATGGCATAATCTAAAAGAACAAAGAACACAGACCTGATCATAGACTGTCCTATTATATGTATTTGATAGTCCACGCTTTTCGGTATTATAAATGTGTAGTAATAATAATAAAAATAGTAAACATATTAGTGGCTAGCTGTGTGGCTAGAATGCCGGATTCTCCTTAGGGAGACCCGGGTTCGAATCCTCGGTAAGGTGTGGAGTTTTTTTCTGTTTGGGGCAAAAAGAAAACTAACCTGCACAGTTCGCGGCGACTGCACTAGCCAGGTGGCCTTAATTTCTCAGGCTCAAGACCACCACCACCAACCCCCCTTCCTTGCCATACACCGCAAGGTACTATAATGGAAGTGACATTAGTGGATAGATGACAGAAACATTATTTTACATAACATGTTCCAGTGGTATATAGTTCCGTACAAATGTGAAGCGATAATCTAAGTTTTTACCGTCAAACAGACATTAATATCTAACATAATATCCAAAAGCTTTAAATGATACAGTATAGAAATATGTTGAAATTCGAAGAAAAATGCACACAAATACAGAGATTCTAGAGAAGGTGACAATACACAGAGAGTTTATGGAAGAAATAACAAGCCTCTAATCACATATTTTACCACTTTACATGGCATGGAATTCCCATAAAAACCACATTGGGTGATACAATTACAGACTAGCACATAAAAAGATAGCCTACGTCACAAATGGAACATGAAAATATTGAAGAGTAGCAGTTTTAAAAATTGTTAAAGTTAGTTGCGTATCCTTTACAGGGCCGTATCAGCGGTATACTTTTCGTTTGTTTTTAAGTTGAGTTGTCGAGTTGAGTTGAGCTAAGAACCGACATCACTGCACTCAGGATATTCCCATATGCGCTCCGTCCCCTCGTTCACCAACCAACGAAGAGTCATATTACTACTCGTTCCCACCGCAATCTGATTGTAAATTCTCCTGGTCTTCCCTCTCAATTTTGAGATTCTTCCAGAACCCCTGCCGATTCCCCGTAATATAAATATTTCCACATATGGGTAGTTAGTCTGTTCCCCCGCCTGCTCCACCTGGTCCCACATGCGCTCGATCCTTTTCCATAGGTAACCTACCACCAATAGGTGCATGCCCTTTGAGCCTATTAGTCTGTTAATTACCCCGCACTCTCGCATGGTTAGGGCAAAAAATAACCATAACATTTTGACAATTTGTGACCTCTAAAGTGAGCATAGCCATTCCACGCGAAACATTCCTTTCTCCACATTACTAAGCATACTTCTTGAGTCCGTAATGAATGCAATGTGTTTTGCAGTTTTTGTCGATTTACTAGGAAAACGTTACGTTCTTTAGTTTGCCATCGCTTTCTGAACGACTGACGCTTCTACTATCGAAATAAACGCAAAGCAGTCGGCTTCCATATCGCAACTGATTTCAAGACCTGCACTCAGGGAATTACGTTAACTTTCCCTAAGACACAACACCGGCTGTAACACCAGAAAGACAAGGACTGTTAAGGCTGGAGGTCAACTGCAACCACCTGCCACTGTGGCGATGACAGTTCATTGAGTGACTGACTCAAACTATCAACAGAAGGCAATGAGCACCTTTAATGGAATGGCGATACACAGACACCTTTCCATGGTTATAATAGCAGTAATCCAGCTGGTCACCCGTGTAAAGATTCCATGTGGCCAGGATCCGGACAGATACTGAACTTCAATGGGTTCAAAGGTCAGGTCCAATTCATTAAACGCTGGCACTAGGCAGATGTTTGCCCAGAGCAAAGGTATCAGGGACCCCAGGTCAGATACAGCGAGTCCTGAAAATAGATCAAATGTACATTTAGATACGCATCATTTAGTTATTAGACAACGGTAATATATTTTCATCCTATCACCCCATTTTTAACATGTATTAATGATCGTGACGTCACTGCGGGAAATACTTTGCTAATTGTAATTGGACAATGTTGTACTAGACAAATACGAATGAACCAAAAGGTGAAGAAAAGACATTGGCGCTGGATATACCATGCGTTGGGGAAACCTGAAAACTGTATAACTAGAAATATCTTTATCTACAGCCCATAAGACATACGGAATAGAGGAAGGCCTAAAAAACACAGAGAAGAGAAGTAGAAACAGAAATGAGCAGCAATATGGGAAGGTCATGGACAGTGGTTGCCATGGGTTGAAGTATACCTTATGGCATAGTGACGAAAAGTCACCCAGAAGGACGGGACGATCGTGGATCGTGACCAATGTGGCGAGCGAGGTTGTCATCGGAGCGAACACACGTGATCGCGAAGGTGACAAGGGCATTCTAGCCGTGGACGTCGTTTCGTGTGGACCACTTTTAGACACAGTAATGGCCAACACTGCGCCACTCTATTAGATAGTGTTTGTTTAGATACTTGTAATGTGAAATTAGTGTCGCACATCTGATTTGTATATTGATGATGTCTACTTGAGTTTGTGTAGAATACTATACACCTGAAACTACGACTGGCGTTTGAGCCGACTGCTGTTCGAGTTCATTGCCGACTACTGTTATGTTGGTTATGGTGGAAAGTCGTAGTAACTCTCAGCCAAGTTGTATGCTGAGAAATGACCAGGGTGTTGACTGAAGAAGAAAAGAATAAATCATACCCCAGTTGGACACGAGAAGTAATTCTACAAAAGTATATCGACAGTGTCTCCATTCGCACTCTGGCAGTAGTGTATGGGATAGTTAAAGATATGACGGCTTGGAGTATGCTTGTTGGGGGTCTATGGGGGGAATGAAGGCAAGAAGACAGACGAGTTTTCTGCATTGACTCGTTTTTAAATGATCATCTTCAATAGTGCAGTCCATTTAGCAACGAATTCAGTGTTTGCAAGATACAGTATGCAGGTTCTCCGAGACCAGGTGGTCAAACTGTGTGTCTCAGTTTGAAAAAGGTTGTGGGTTTGTTCTCAAACCCCGCGGTATTTATATCAAGTACAGTTTCTACATATGCTTGCTTGCTTGCTTGTGTTCGTTGGCTTGAGCTCCAACGCAAAGTCCTGTATGTCGGATGAAGGCATCCTGTTGTCCAACATCAGTGTGATGTCATACAGGACCTGAGGTTTGCGTGAGTATCCGTTGTCCCATGTCTGGCTTATTGGTGCGCAGACTGGTGGTTCCTCGCCGTACAGGCAGACACTCTCCGACTTCGGAGGAAGTTTCTACATATAATCCTGGATTCGTCCTCATAACTACGAAATTTGAGCTCTTGCAAAGTTTTCGGTAGGCGGTTAACCAGTCTTCGGAGAGATGCCGTCCTTGATGGGATTAATTCCGGTGCATTCAATGGATTTTCTTGTATGTTAATCCCTTTTAATAGTATGATTCTTCTTCTTCTGCTGCATCATTCATTCAATGTCGTGAGACATGCAGCAGTGCTTGTTTGCATATCGTGTATATTGTTGTTATTCTCAGTTAGCCTTGAGTGAAATAATGTATGAAAGAGAGTGATAGAAGGGCAGAATGTTAGACGGGACTGCGAGTCAAATTCTTAACCCTTTGAAAATATAGTATGTTCGTTCGTTCGTTCGTTCGCTCTTTTCCTTTTTTCAGTTTTCGATATTACTTATCGAATATATGATCATGCGGGAGTGCATTGTTGGGGTTGGGGAGGATGTTGGAATGAACAGACTGATTGGCCGGCAGTAAACGCACCTCTCGGTGGTATATTACCTAGTGACAAGGGAGAGGTGATCCGGAACCGATAGGAGTAGGTAGAGAATATGGTGGGACAGTGAGAACCCTTTTGTGGAGAGAATGATATGGCGGGGGATCGGCAGGAGTTCTGGACGAATCTATAAACTAAGAAGGAAAACCAGGAGAATTTTCAATCAGATGGCAGTTAGTAGCATTAGAAATATGACTCTTCGCTGGCTGTTGAACGAGGAGTAGAAGCGCGCATAGGAATGTCATGAGTGCAATGAGTCCTTAGCTCAACTTAACTCAACTCAACTTGTTAAGATGGACGTTTCTTGGCGTATATCAAAACTTACTGTCATACGGCGATTGTGCAGGTTTCTTTAAGTCATATGGAAAGCAAAATCCCTATGTCCATCCATCCATCCATCATGTGCCATGCCGATAAGCGTGGGTGATCATGTTTCGCCATCTTACTCGATCACCAGAGTCGTGGATCAGCTACGTGTTTATGTCTTGACCATGCCGCGCGGCCAAGTTATCCAGGTATTTACTTCTCGGTCTTCCCCTTGGTCTGTTCACTTCGATCATGCCAGTATTCACCAAGTTCTCCAATTCACTTCTTCTCATAACATGCTCAAAAAGTTTTGACTGTCTACGTCTAATGTATCTAATCAGTTTACGATCTTCATTTGTTTCTTAAAGCACTTGTTCATTGGTTTTTCTGTTTGCCTATTGTATTCTTTTCACTTTCCTCAAAAACCACATTTCCACAGCCCTCAGATGTTTTTCAGCTTGTCTGCTCATTGTCTTTGCTTCACATCTATACAAAAGTAAAGGTTAGTTAGTTAGTTAGTTAGTCGACAGATCATCCTCATTGCACATCGAACCATTCAGTCCATAAGTGCTCGGATCCCCTCCTCAGCAAATCCCGCAACGTGTAGCGGCTAACGACGCCAGTTCTGTGTTGGTTTATAAATCTTCTTTGGCTTCCTGCGTAGTGTTCTTGTTTGGCCACCCCTCTTTTAATTTACTGCTCTCGCAGTCTGGCCATTGTTGTAGATTCACAGTCATCACTTGGTTCTCGCAAAAGTCTTACTTCTCGTAGAGCATTCAGAATGTCGGCCTGGTCCATGGCGCGTCCGCCCTCCACAGTAGCCTCACCTGCGAGCTTTTCAGCCCGCTCATTTCTTTGTACTCCCGCATGCCCTGGCACGAAGATGAAACTAATCTTTGCCAGTCGAGACCGCTCCAAAGGCAGCAACCATTCTCTTCGGATCGACCCCTCCTCTATCCTCTTGATCATGTTCATTGAGTCGCTAAGGAAACAAGCCCTAGTGAATGTCTGTGTCTCGAGCCATGTTATTGCTTTACTTACTGCCATGACTTCCATGGTCAGGCTACTTGTGGTTTCAGTGAAAGCACCAGAGTCCTCCTTCACAATTCTCCCTCCGGCCCGAGCTGTAAAGGCCCATGAGCTTCTCACATGTCGGACGACCGACCCATCTGTGTAGATGACCGCGTCACCGTCTAGCGAATTCTCGAAAATCAACGCTTGTACTTCAGCCTCAACAGCAGCCGGATTTTCATGTCTGCATTTTCTATCTAGTTGGATGCAAACAGAAAAGGATGTGCAGAAGTCTGTTGGCACTTGCACCCACTCCTCGCCAGGTTCTAAGTCCTCAAGTGAACACACCTGTTGAAGAATGTCTTCGGCTTGACCCATCCACGACCGTCCTCTTTTTAACCTGCTGCCCTTCACCTTCCTAATTTCACTATGCAGTGGATGTTGTGTGTTTGCGTTAATTCTGAGGTAGGCGCGTGCCCTGCAACCTTGTATTCTCTCTTCAATGGTTGGAAAACCAAGAAGGTAGCGCATTGCCCTGCATGCTGTATCTCTTGTACATCCAAGAATAATGCGCATAGCTTCATTCTGTATCCTTTCCATCCTTTCTATCTGCTTATGGCTGAGTGTCAGGATTGCCATTGCATACTCCAAAACAGACATGACCAACCCCTCGTACAGAAGACATAGATGGCGCTGCTCACAGTTTGCTGCCGCCATCACCCGCATCGCTGCCAAACCCCGCACTTCTGTGTAGCACTTCAACACTCTTTTTCTCGTTTCAATTGATATCATTTTATTGGTCAGAATGTTTTTCATCTTGCAAAAGGCTAACTTCGCAATGGCAATTTTTGTTCTAATCTCTTCAAGGCATCTCCCATCAGATGTTATGACTGTGCCGAGATAACTGTACTGATTCACTTGTTTAAGAATATGCCCAGTTACTTGTATATTACATTGTGCTATTTCCTTCTTCCCAGTGACGACCATAATCTTTGTCTTTTTACAATTCAATTCTAACACAAGGCCAGTTCAGTCCAGTCGCAGTTCCAACATCACAGCAACGGGTCGTCCTCATTATGCTCCGTTCCTGTGCCAGTGAATATCACATAAAATTTTCCTCACTGCCCCATGTGAAAAGTGGAAAAGACAGGAGTCTCGACAAACAACAGCCCGCTTAGGCACACTGTGCATAATGCCACCACCATAATGTCACCAGAAAAGTCCTCCACGCAACAACCGCATCCACTAAATATTGCAGGTCTTGTTCATTGTCTGCAATCAAGACTATATCATCTGTATATCTAATGTTATTGATGAATCATCCCCCAATGTTGATTCCTTCCATATCTTCTATATTTCTTAAAATATTTTCACTGTACAGGGAAAAAAGATCTGGAGACATTACACATCCCTGTCTCACACCTCTCTTAATGGGCTGATATTTACCTACTTCATTATTCAATTCTTATGGCGGATTGTTGTTTCCAATATATGTTTTTTACAAGTCTAAGGTCTTTTCCATCAATTTGTATATTTTCAAGCATCCTTATCATGTCGACATGTCCTACTTTATCGAAAGTCTTTGTGTAGTCATTAAAGAAAAGGTGTAGGTCTACTTCTATAGAACTTATATAGTTAACTTCTACTTTGTTTACTTCTATAGAACGTTCAATTGCTGCTCTCGGTATATACACAGCATTTACTGTACCCTTGCCTTCTATAAACCCACATTGTTTTTCTCCTATTTCAGGTTGTAATTTCTTCCTAACTCATTGCATGATAATTCTTAGCAAAATCTTCGTGATGTGACTCATTATACTAATTGTTCGATGTTGATCACATTCCAAGGTTCCTGATTCTTTGGGATTGCAATAAATACAGAGTTACATAATTAATGAGGTATATTTCCAGTTTCATATATTGTATTAAACAGACTGGTAACTTTATCTATTCCATATTCTTCTAAAGCAGTAATCATTTCTGTTGTGATGCTGTCTGAACCAGGTGGTCTTGTTCTCTACAACAACCATAGAAATTAACGAAGAAGAAACATACTGGTTTTCCAGCCTCAACAACCTGTGTGTGGAGACATAAGCAATCTTGAAGCTTGCAACAGGGGACAGTCATAGTAGGAGAAGCATGAACAAAACTACGCAATACCAGCGTATAATTGAACAGCCAGCCACCCAACTCTGTTGCTTTATTGGAGGAGTGTTGAATACTAAACTGCATGCGCATTTTTTTTTTACATCTGCTGCTTTGCATGCCTGTTAAGTCTTTGTTGCTAGTCATGATACAACTCAGATTAGAGCATAATTGTCTCGCAGATTATCTTCAGCTGTGTCGCTTCTATTTTATTTTATACACTGGCATGTGTGTGTATGCGTGTGCGCGTGTGCGCGTGCTTGTGTGTGAGTGTGTGTGTGTGAACGCCAGTAATATAAGTAAGATGCGAATGTGCCATTTAAAATTCCTTTACGCATAGTTCGGTGAGACATTTAGACATCTTCCAGCCAAAAGTAGCACCAGTTCTTCTTCTCCTAACCCCACTAGAAGTTTGTTGGCAAGCCAGGGTAATTGTACTGGGAAATCTGCATTATGTTAAAGGAAAAGGGGATGGGGGAAGGGGTTGGACGCAGATGTAAAACAATGACAGGTGTAGATTGATGCCCTGCCTATAAAACTATTACATTGCAAAAGAGTGGTCTGGTCGCGAAGAAACAAGAAGCAAGAGTACATGATATGTTATTAAACTTTAAGATTTTCTGATAGATTATAAACGATATGCAGTCTTTCGAAACGCACGATTGCATAATTAGATTGCAGGAGCATTGGGGCAAGTCAAACAAATATTGTATCAGTTAATCTTCCTCCACCAAAATGTAATCAGATTGCATGAACCGCACACAAACCACTGTTTTGTTGAAGCTATTAACGTGTGTGTGTGAGCGACAATACGGGCAAAATAATATCCCAATAAATAAATCATATTGGCAGCTGACTATTCAGCTTGGATGAATGCTAGAGCAGCGCATCGAAATCAACCTCAGGATCTTTGGTTGTTTGTGCAATTTGACGTTCAGCATTTTACCATTGCTTTCTGGACGAAGGACGCATATATCAAAGTGAAAACCGAAAGGCGGTCTGTCACAAAATGAAACCGTGTGTTTATCCGGTTGATTATTACAGAGGATTTTCGGATTAAGCGGACGATCGACCAGCGACATCTATTTGTACTAACAGAGTAAACACAGTTGCACAGGTTACATCGTGTCAGCCCATAAACACATTTGGTGGTGAGTGAGAAGGAAGGGATACAATGCGTTGGCAGTTTATAAACATTTAGAATCACATAGCCTTGCCCGGCTCAGTACATGGAACAGCCCTGTCTGTCAGTTATAGTTCCGGACATCAGGCGAAATGGCTGCTGGGATTGTCACCACTGAACAGAAGCTTGACAGTTTGTCAACAGTCAGAGACAAACCGGAATTGGCAGCGAGAGACAGGAAACAGTACATCTGTCAAGTCTTGTTTCCGGAACATCGAGAAGATTGACAGCGTGTTGGGAAAAACTCTTTGTTGGAACTGTACAGTAACTCTCTAGATTGTTTTGGATGTCACAACCAGTGATGACAAATCTAACATTAATGGAGCCAGGGAGGATGGATCCCTGACAGGAGATGATCTGCCACTGTGCCACCTGTGTGGGGGCATAAAGGAGAACGTCACGTGGCCAACTTTGGTAGTTTGCCATATAAACCCGAGTTGGGATCAACTAGGGGGGAGTTGACCAAGAACCGTGGATTATGATGGACGTGTTTGTGGGAGAGCTCTACAGTGTTAGATTAAATTAAGATTAACTAGCATGTGCCGTTATGGCAAAGTGTAGTAGCCATCCCGGGAATGAGGCGGTTTTTACATAAGGTAGTCAATATAGTCTATTAGTTCTACTTAATATAGACTGTGGCCTTGTTAAACTATAGTGTGATGATTAGCACTGTTAGTGGAAACTAGTTAGAGTAGAATAGTGATATTAACTCTGCTAGTTAAGAATAGATTAGTGAAGTGTTGATAAGCTTTACTAGTTGAGAATTGAGTAATGAGGGATAATTGGGATCTTCCCGTAGGTGTCCCTGGTGGGCGGGGTTCCGCATTCGGTTTGGTGATTTTTCCTTTGTCATAGCCTGATTCGACTCTAGGTGGGTAGCTAATCTGCTCTATGACTAAGTCTAGTTAGCTAAAGATCATTAAGCAAGGTGATAGGCTTACACTCAGCCGAAAGGATCAGTGACTAGTACTATCACCAGATGTGTTGTTTCTATCCTAGGTTCCCTACCAGATCCAAGGAAACTCTACAAGTTTTGGGAAAGAATTAAAAAACCCATTCTGAAGAACACCAGTTCAAGAGTCAATAAAGTTGCATACAGAAACATAACTTACGCTAGAAGGAAATTGATTCATCAAAGAGAGTGATGCATATTGATGCACCACACAGCATTAGACAGTAGTAACGAACCGAGAACCGGCTAAGAGTACCTAGTGTTAGTACAGTAACAATTAACATTAGAAATTAGCACTTATGGACTGAATGGTTCGATGTGCAACGAGGATGATCTGTCGACTAACTAACTAACTAACTAACTGCGTACACACTACAAAAGACTTGTGCAGTTTGTTAAGGAACGTTAGGAACGGACATTGTGTAGAGTGCAACCGGTCCCTGATTAACTCTTAATACCACCGGTGTCTATTTCGGATGTTCATGAAATTGGATTACCAGAGGTCTACAGAGGCAAAGCATTATCCGGCAAGATGGTTCCGGCAACGGGTGAGACGTACTTGTTCTGACGTAACGTGCTGTGGTCTATCTTTGCTG
The DNA here is from genome assembly GCA_963921405.1 of Cepaea hortensis. Classification (NCBI taxonomy): domain Eukaryota; kingdom Metazoa; phylum Mollusca; class Gastropoda; order Stylommatophora; family Helicidae; genus Cepaea; species Cepaea hortensis. The sequence goes on from OY992881.1 coordinate 87,760,162, forward strand.
TGATCAGCTGACTGAGTTGATGTCTGAGAGACAGAGTCTACACACTTTATAGAACACGTCACACATTTTCTTCGCATACACGTCTCATACACGTTACACTTTTATTTTAATAAATTAATCTTTATTAATTTCTAGAAGCAAGAGTTGTTGAGTATGTTGCGTTGGGGAAGGATGAGAAGGGGGCATAGTACGACAGTGTGAGAGTGATAGGAAAAGGTGTCCATAGGCTGATGGAGTGTGTTGGACGGAAGCGGGTGGATTCTCCAGAATATTGAGGGGGAAAAAAAATAATATTATAATGTGGGTGTCGGATCTCCTCACTCCAGGGACGACACTTTAAAGGAGGACACGACATTATTGGGGGCTCGATAACGGGATCTTAGGACAGCGGGATCTCTCGTAAATGGGATCTTTGGACAGCGGGATCTCCCGTAAACGGAATCCTTGGACAGCGAGATCTCCTGCAAACAGGAACGTTTGACAGGGGGATCTTCTGACAACGGGGTCCTTTGACACGGGATCCTTAGTTATAGGAGGGAGATATCATTTTGGAGAATCCAGCTAGAGTGAATGTGGATAGGGGTTAGGACAAATATCTTACCTGTTCACACTTCACACGTCTGCATAGGTCTGTGGTCCTGATTCTACTCTTGTCACTGAGTGAATGTGCTGTTTGTAGTAATATCTAGATTTATAGTACTTGTTCATATAGTAATTTGCAGTTATATTGTACTCGACCTGCTAGCTTACCTCTCTGTATAATGGCCACCCCTAAACTTACCACGTTAGAATTAAGGGCAAAGGGGGAAGACATGGGACTGTCGGGGTCTGCTCTAACGGATTACATACAGGAAGTGGAGAGAGAGTATCGTCAAGCAGAAAGGGAAGATCGAAAGGCCGAGTTGGAATTGAGAAGGATGGAATTGGAAGCTGAGCAATCAGCTAAGAAATTGGAAGCTGAGCAAGCAGCTAAGAAATTGGAAGCTGAGCAAGCAGCTAAGAAATTGGAAGCTGAGCAAGCAGCTAGGAAATTGGAAGCTGAACAAGCAGCTAGGAAATTAGAAGCTGAACAAGAAGCACAGAAGAGGGAGCACGAGTACCGGATGCGGGAACTCGAGCTCAAGAGTCAATCTAATGGAGAAACTGAGGGAGCAGTTGGAGGTTCCTCCATCCCAGGATCAACACCAGTAGGTGGACATGGGTACCATGCTATGAAGTTTCCTTTAGCGGTCTACGAGGAGGACAAAGAGAAGATTGACAAGTATCTTCAACGCTTCGAGGCTATGTCAGTTGCTATGGGTCTGGAGCGTAACAAATGGAATCTTAAGCTATCCCAGGGTTTACGCGGGACCGGTTACGAGGTTTATACTCGCCTGCCACCAGGACATGAGAACAATTATGACGAGTTAAAGACGGCTCTGCTGAAACGATTCGAGGTTACGTCACATACCTACCGGAAAAAAATTTCGAGCAGCGAAACGAGAACCGGGGGAGTTGTTTGCCGCCTACAGTTTGCGTCTAAAATCTTATCTCCACAAGTGGATGGATTTGGCTGGGTTCGCACATGACTATGAGAGTCTGGAAGAGCTCATGGTGGTCGACCAGTTGAAGAAGCAAATGTCTAAACCTCTCAGGACGTTCCTGGGAGAACAAGGAGCGGAACGTATTGACCTCGTGACGAAATTAGCAGAACGGTTCGTCGAGGTACATGGGGAGGCAGGGGAGAACCTTTCCACCAACTCCAAAAGTCAAGAGAAACATGACAAGAAGAAAACCAAAAACTCAGGAACAAAAAAGTGGGAACCTTATGTGCAAAAATCAGAGGATAGTTCAGAGAAGAAGAAGGAGGGAAGCAAGAGCACTTCAAGCTCTACACCTAAACGACCGTGGTCGGAGAAGTGGTGTTCAATTTGTAAGTCACCCTCTCACAATACGAGGGACTGCAAATCGAAGGCTAAGAACCCTCACTTTGCAGCATGTCAAGTGACTTCCAAGGAGGTTGTCAGGGAAAATGCCAAGGTCAACAAGGAAGCTCGCCACCAGGAGAGCTCATTCAAGTCCGACAGTAGAAAATCTAGGACAGGGAAATGGTGCAACCAATGCCAGTCGAATACGCACAATGCTATTGACTGCAGGGGAAAGTCAGGAGACACTCAATTCGTCGTGTGCTCAGGGAAACCTAAGGTGGAGCCCACCGAACAGGTCGAGGCCGAGGAAGAGACTCCAGACCAGGAAAAACCACCTGTAGTGGAATTGGTAGAGGTTAACGGTCGTCAAGTGGAGTGTTTATACGACACAGGACTGGACGGGGAGGCCGTGATTTCTGCGGATCTGGTACATCCAGAACAATTCACAGGTGAGACATTGGACATACAGCCTGCACAGAAGAGTGCTGTAACCATGGAGTTGCCCATTGCTAATGTGGAGATTCGGTCAAGGTACGTCACCGGCACCATCAAGGCCGCTGTATTGACCGATCCCATTTTTCCAGTCATCCTAGGTTGCCGGTATGTCTTTCTGGGAATGCCCAGGGAGCCAATCCATATGGGAGCAATGCAGACTCGCTCTCAGACGAAAACGGAAGAGGCAGACGCAATTGTGACTAACCCAATGCCGGGGGAGCTACGAACTGCCCAGAGTGAGGATGATACTTTACGTCCTTGCTACAAAAAGCTGCAGAAAAGTGCTGATCCACCAGGACGGGGGCAGTACTACATGAAGAATAGGATACTCTACAGGAGAGCAGGAAGGGGAGACAACCTATACGGTCAGTTGGTCGTCCCGAAAGCTCACCGGTCCCAGATTCTTCATATGGGGCATACCATCTCCTTTAGTGGACACATGGGTATAGCCGCCACCATGCAGCGGATTTCCTGCCACTACTATTGGCCGGGAATGACAGATGATGTGCGTCGGTATGTGAAGTCATGCACTGAGTGCCAGAGGGTGGCACCAAAACACTGGACAGCACCGGTGGTGTTGGGTGAGATGCCCATCATGAACTCTCCTTTCGAGAGAGTAGCCATCGATATCGTGGGTCCACTTCCCAGGACTAGGAAGAGGAACATGTATATACTCACAATGGTGGATTGCTGTACAATGTGGGGTGAAGCCATACCGTTGACCACGATTGACTCGAAAAGAGTGGCGGACGCACTGATGGAGGCCTTTACCAGATTAGGCTTTCCGGATCAAATTCTGACGGACAATGGATCTCAGTTTTGTGGAAAACTCATGGAGGAGGTATTTAGGGTGTTTCACTCTAACCACATACATACCAGCCCTTACCACCCTCAAGCCAATGGACAAGTAGAGCGTTTCAACGGCACGTTGATGACAATGCTCAGGAAATTAGCGCAGGAAAAACCTGATAGGTGGGATGAATATATCCCAGCAGCACTCTTTGCCTATCGGGAAGTTCCTCATGGCTCAACAGGACTACCACCCGCTACGTTGCTGTTTGGTCGTCCAATCAAAGGACCGTTGGAAGCCATGTTGAGGAGTTGGACTGAAGAGGGGACGTCAGAAGAAGTGATCTCATCCTATAAATACGTGGAGGAACTGAAAGAAAAACTCCACAAGGGATGGACTCTGGCAAATCAAAACTTGAAAAAGGCCAGGAAAAGACATGCGGCTTACTACAACCGTAGGTCTAAAGAAAGATCTCTAGAGGTGGGAGATAAAGTCTTGTTGCTACTCCCAACGGGAAACAACAAACTGGAGATAGGTTGGCAAGGACCATTTCCCGTGGAAAGGGTGATATCCAGAACCAACTATCAGATCCGGATCCGGGGAAAGTCGAAGATTTTCCATATCAATCTCTTGCGGAAATACGAAGAGAGACCCGGAGACAAGGCAGCTCACCTCATGGCAATGGCAGTTGCAGTGGAGACAGAAGTGGGAACCAGCGAGGGCAGGGAATATCCCTTAGTACACCAGGAAACCTATAGGGATGTGCAAGTGAACCCTGATCTGACCTCCCAGGAGAGGGAAAGGATAACCCAGGTTCTCAAGTCTCATAAGGAGATACTGACTGATAAACCAGGACGAACGAGGTTGGTTGAGTTCGAGATGACTTTGAACACACAGGAGCCTGTTCGCCAAAAGGTTTACCCAGTGCCATTCTCTAAAGAAAAGGCCCTGGAGGAGGAAATACAAAACCTGCTGGAGGATGACGTGATTGCACCATCCACATCCCCATACAATGCAGGGGTAGTTTTGTTACGCAAACCAAGTGGAGAACACCGGTTGTGTATAGACTACCGACTTCTGAACAGTCATACACAATTTCAGGTGGAACCTTTGCCGAATCCAACTCAGTTATTCGCTAGGCTCCATAAGGCTCGGTACTTTTCAAAGGTGGATCTGAGTCGGGGGTACTATCAGATACCAGTCAAACCGGAGATTCGACCACTGTTAGCTTTCAGTACACCCAGTGGACACTACGAATTCAAGGTCATGCCCTTTGGACTCAGCAATACACCTAGTGTGTTTACACGCATGATGAGGACTTTACTAGATCCGTTACAGGATCCGTCCATCATCTCATTCATGGATGATATTCTGATTTCCAGTGACAGCTTGGATGACCACTTACAATCCTTGGAGAGAGTGTTTAATAGGCTCAAGGAAGCAGGGCTTACTGCTCGTCCAACCAAGTGCATGATTGGTTACCAGACTCTGGAATTTCTAGGTCACACCATCACTCCAGGACACATTGTCCCAGAAGAGAAGAACCTGGAGAAAATCAGAAATGCACCAAGGCCAAAAACGAAGAAGGATGTGCGATCTTTTCTCTCGTTGTGTGGGTTGTATCACAAATTTATCCCACATTTCACTGAACTGGGAGCTCCGTTGACGGAAACCTTGAAAAAGGGATTCCCGGACCAAATCATTTGGACACCAGAATGTGAGAATGCCTATAGTCAGTTAAAGGAGGCCTTGGTCAGCAAACCTGTATTACAGCTCCCTGACCTTTCCAAACCATTTGTGTTGAGAACGGATGCGAGTGCGATTGGAATTGGAGCCTCTTTGTTACAGGAAGGAAAAGACGATGCTTCGGTTTTAAAACCTGTGGCATACGCAAGTAAGAAACTTCTACAGGCGGAGAGGAATTATTCAACCGTCGAGAGAGAGTGCTTGTCTCTCGTATGGGCAGTGCAAAAATTCCAGCCCTATTTGTATGGAGTTAAGTTTCGGGTCCAGTCGGATCATCAGCCTCTGATGTTCTTGGCTACTTCTCAGAAGCTCAACGCCCGTTTGATGCGGTGGTCGTTGTTACTTCAACCGTATAATTTCACAGTAGAGTACATTCCTGGGAAGGAAAATGTTGGAGCGGATTTCTTGTCAAGACACCCAGCTCCTGAAGAAGAAGAATGAATCATCTGGATTAAACTCACGGTGGAGAAGAGTGAGATGGACTACTCTCTTAGGAGGGGGCCTATGTCACAAAATGAAACCGTGTGTTTATCCGGTTGATTATTACAGAGGATTTTCGGATTAAGCGGACGATCGACCAGCGACATCTATTTGTACTAACACAGTAAACACAGTTGCACAGGTTACATCGTGTCAGCCCATAAACACATTTGGTGGTGAGTGAGAAGGAAGGGATACAATGCGTTGGCAGTTTATAAACATTTAGAATCACATAGCCTTGCCCGGCTCAGTACATGGAACAGCCCTGTCTGTCAGTTATAGTTCCGGACATCAGGCGAAATGGCTGCTGGGATTGTCACCACTGAACAGAAGCTTGACAGTTTGTCAACAGTCAGAAACAAACCGGAATTGGCAGCGAGAGACAGGAAACAGTACATCTGTCAAGTCTTGTTTCCGGAACATCGAGAAGATTGACAGCGTGTTGGGAAAAACTCTTTGTTGGAACTGTACAGTAACTCTCTAGATTGTTTTGGATGTCACAACCAGTGATGACAAATCTAACATTAATGGAGCCAGGGAGGATGGATCCCTGACAGGAGATGATCTGCCACTGTGCCACCTGTGTGGGGGCATAAAGGAGAACGTCACGTGGCCAACTTTGGTAGTTTGCCATATAAACCCGAGTTGGGATCAACTAGGGGGGAGTTGACCAAGAACCGTGGATTATGATGGACGTGTTTGTGGGAGAGCTCTACAGTGTTAGATTAAATTAAGATTAACTAGCATGTGCCGTTATGGCAAAGTGTAGTAGCCATCCCGGGAATGAGGCGGTTTTTACATAAGGTAGTCAATATAGTCTATTAGTTCTACTTAATATAGACTGTGGCCTTGTTAAACTATAGTGTGATGATTAGCACTGTTAGTGGAAACTAGTTAGAGTAGAATAGTGATATTAACTCTGCTAGTTAAGAATAGATTAGTGAAGTGTTGATAAGCTTTACTAGTTGAGAATTGAGTAATGAGGGATAATTGGGATCTTCCCGTAGGTGTCCCTGGTGGGCGGGGTTCCGCATTCTGTTTGGTGATTTTTCCTTTGTCATAGCCTGATTCGACTCTAGGTGGGTAGCTAATCTGCTCTATGACTAAGTCTAGTTAGCTAAAGATCATTAAGCAAGGTGATAGGCTTACACTCAGCCGAAAGGATCAGTGACTAGTACTATCACCAGATGTGTTGTTTCTATCCTAGGTTCCCTACCAGATCCAAGGAAACTCTACAAGTTTTGGGAAAGAATTAAAAAACCCATTCTGAAGAACACCAGTTCAAGAGTCAATAAAGTTGCATACAGAAACATAACTTACGCTAGAAGGAAATTGATTCATCAAAGAGAGTGATGCATATTGATGCACCACACAGCATTAGACAGTAGTAACGAACCGAGAACCGGCTAAGAGTACCTAGTGTTAGTACAGTAACAATTAACATTAGAAATTAGCACTTATGGACTGAATGGTTCGATGTGCAACGAGGATGATCTGTCGACTAACTAACTAACTAACTAACTGCGTACACACTACAAAAGACTTGTGCAGTTTGTTAAGGAACGTTAGGAACGGACATTGTGTAGAGTGCAACCGGTCCCTGATTAACTCTTAATACCACCGGTGTCTATTTCGGATGTTCATGAAATTGGATTACCAGAGGTCTACAGAGGCAAAGCATTATCCGGCAAGATGGTTCCGGCAACGGGTGAGACGTACTTGTTCTGACGTAACGTGCTGTGGTCTATCTTTGCTGTGATCAGCTGACTGAGTTGATGTCTGAGAGACAGAGTCTACACACTTTATAGAACACGTCACACATTTTCTTCGCATACACGTCTCATACACGTTACACTTTTATTTTAATAAATTAATCTTTATTAATTTCTAGAAGCAAGAGTTGTTGAGTATGTTGCGTTGGGGAAGGATGAGAAGGGGGCATAGTACGACAGTGTGAGAGTGATAGGAAAAGGTGTCCATAGGCTGATGGAGTGTGTTGGACGGAAGCGGGTGGATTCTCCAGAATATTGAGGGGGAAAAAAAATAATATTATAATGTGGGTGTCGGATCTCCTCACTCCAGGGACGACACTTTAAAGGAGGACACGACATTATTGGGGGCTCGATAACGGGATCTTAGGACAGCGGGATCTCTCGTAAATGGGATCTTTGGACAGCGGGATCTCCCGTAAACGGAATCCTTGGACAGCGAGATCTCCTGCAAACAGGAACGTTTGACAGGGGGATCTTCTGACAACGGGGTCCTTTGACACGGGATCCTTAGTTATAGGAGGGAGATATCATTTTGGAGAATCCAGCTAGAGTGAATGTGGATAGGGGTTAGGACAAATATCTTACCTGTTCACACTTCACACGTCTGCATAGGTCTGTGGTCCTGATTCTACTCTTGTCACTGAGTGAATGTGCTGTTTGTAGTAATATCTAGATTTATAGTACTTGTTCATATAGTAATTTGCAGTTATATTGTACTCGACCTGCTAGCTTACCTCTCTGTATAATGGCCACCCCTAAACTTACCACGTTAGAATTAAGGGCAAAGGGGGAAGACATGGGACTGTCGGGGTCTGCTCTAACGGATTACATACAGGAAGTGGAGAGAGAGTATCGTCAAGCAGAAAGGGAAGATCGAAAGGCCGAGTTGGAATTGAGAAGGATGGAATTGGAAGCTGAGCAATCAGCTAAGAAATTGGAAGCTGAGCAAGCAGCTAAGAAATTGGAAGCTGAGCAAGCAGCTAAGAAATTGGAAGCTGAGCAAGCAGCTAGGAAATTGGAAGCTGAACAAGCAGCTAGGAAATTAGAAGCTGAACAAGAAGCACAGAAGAGGGAGCACGAGTACCGGATGCGGGAACTCGAGCTCAAGAGTCAATCTAATGGAGAAACTGAGGGAGCAGTTGGAGGTTCCTCCATCCCAGGATCAACACCAGTAGGTGGACATGGGTACCATGCTATGAAGTTTCTTTTAGCGGTCTACGAGGAGGACAAAGAGAAGATTGACAAGTATCTTCAACGCTTCGAGGCTATGTCAGTTGCTATGGGTCTGGAGCGTAACAAATGGAATCTTAAGCTATCCCAGGGTTTACGCGGGACCGGTTACGAGGTTTATACTCGCCTGCCACCAGGACATGAGAACAATTATGACGAGTTAAAGACGGCTCTGCTGAAACGATTCGAGGTTACGTCACATACCTACCGGAAAAAATTTCGAGCAGCGAAACGAGAACCGGGGGAGTTGTTTGCCGCCTACAGTTTGCGTCTAAAATCTTATCTCCACAAGTGGATGGATTTGGCTGGGTTCGCACATGACTATGAGAGTCTGGAAGAGCTCATGGTGGTCGACCAGTTGAAGAAGCAAATGTCTAAACCTCTCAGGACGTTCCTGGGAGAACAAGGAGCGGAACGTATTGACCTCGTGACGAAATTAGCAGAACGGTTCGTCGAGGTACATGGGGAGGCAGGGGAGAACCTTTCCACCAACTCCAAAAGTCAAGAGAAACATGACAAGAAGAAAACCAAAAACTCAGGAACAAAAAAGTGGGAACCTTATGTGCAAAAATCAGAGGATAGTTCAGAGAAGAAGAAGGAGGGAAGCAAGAGCACTTCAAGCTCTACACCTAAACGACCGTGGTCGGAGAAGTGGTGTTCAATTTGTAAGTCACCCTCTCACAATACGAGGGACTGCAAATCGAAGGCTAAGAACCCTCACTTTGCAGCATGTCAAGTGACTTCCAAGGAGGTTGTCAGGGAAAATGCCAAGGTCAACAAGGAAGCTCGCCACCAGGAGAGCTCATTCAAGTCCGACAGTAGAAAATCTAGGACAGGGAAATGGTGCAACCAATGCCAGTCGAATACGCACAATGCTATTGACTGCAGGGGAAAGTCAGGAGACACTCAATTCGTCGTGTGCTCAGGGAAACCTAAGGTGGAGCCCACCGAACAGGTCGAGGCCGAGGAAGAGACTCCAGACCAGGAAAAACCACCTGTAGTGGAATTGGTAGAGGTTAACGGTCGTCAAGTGGAGTGTTTATACGACACAGGACTGGACGGGGAGGCCGTGATTTCTGCGGATCTGGTACATCCAGAACAATTCACAGGTGAGACATTGGACATACAGCCTGCACAGAAGAGTGCTGTAACCATGGAGTTGCCCATTGCTAATGTGGAGATTCGGTCAAGGTACGTCACCGGCACCATCAAGGCCGCTGTATTGACCGATCCCATTTTTCCAGTCATCCTAGGTTGCCGGTATGTCTTTCTGGGAATGCCCAGGGAGCCAATCCATATGGGAGCAATGCAGACTCGCTCTCAGACGAAAACGGAAGAGGCAGACGCAATTGTGACTAACCCAATGCCGGGGGAGCTACGAACTGCCCAGAGTGAGGATGATACTTTACGTCCTTGCTACAAAAAGCTGCAGAAAAGTGCTGATCCACCAGGACGGGGGCAGTACTACATGAAGAATAGGATACTCTACAGGAGAGCAGGAAGGGGAGACAACCTATACGGTCAGTTGGTCGTCCCGAAAGCTCACCGGTCCCAGATTCTTCATATGGGGCATACCATCTCCTTTAGTGGACACATGGGTATAGCCGCCACCATGCAGCGGATTTCCTGCCACTACTATTGGCCGGGAATGACAGATGATGTGCGTCGGTATGTGAAGTCATGCCCTGAGTGCCAGAGGGTGGCACCAAAACACTGGACAGCACCGGTGGTGTTGGGTGAGATGCCCATCATGAACTCTCCTTTCGAGAGGGTAGCCATCGATATCGTGGGTCCACTTCCCAGGACTAGGAAGAGGAACATGTATATACTCACAATGGTGGATTGCTGTACAATGTGGGGTGAAGCCATACCGTTGACCACGATTGACTCGAAAAGAGTGGCGGACGCACTGATGGAGGCCTTTACCAGATTAGGCTTTCCGGATCAAATTCTGACGGACAATGGATCTCAGTTTTGTGGAAAACTCATGGAGGAGGTATTTAGGGTGTTTCACTCTAACCACATACATACCAGCCCTTACCACCCTCAAGCCAATGGACAAGTAGAGCGTTTCAACGGCACGTTGATGACAATGCTCAGGAAATTAGCGCAGGAAAAACCTGATAGGTGGGATGAATATATCCCAGCAGCACTCTTTGCCTATCGGGAAGTTCCTCATGGCTCAACAGGACTACCACCCGCTACGTTGCTGTTTGGTCGTCCAATCAAAGGACCGTTGGAAGCCATGTTGAGGAGTTGGACTGAAGAGGGGACGTCAGAAGAAGTGATCTCATCCTATAAATACGTGGAGGAACTGAAAGAAAAACTCCACAAGGGATGGACTCTGGCAAATCAAAACTTGAAAAAGGCCAGGAAAAGACATGCGGCTTACTACAACCGTAGGTCTAAAGAAAGATCTCTAGAGGTGGGAGATAAAGTCTTGTTGCTACTCCCAACGGGAAACAACAAACTGGAGATAGGTTGGCAAGGACCATTTCCCGTGGAAAGGGTGATATCCAGAACCAACTATCAGATCCGGATCCGGGGAAAGTCGAAGATTTTCCATATCAATCTCTTGCGGAAATACGAAGAGAGACCCGGAGACAAGGCAGCTCACCTCATGGCAATGGCAGTTGCAGTGGAGACAGAAGTGGGAACCAGCGAGGGCAGGGAATATCCCTTAGTACACCAGGAAACCTATAGGGATGTGCAAGTGAACCCTGATCTGACCTCCCAGGAGAGGGAAAGGATAACCCAGGTTCTCAAGTCTCATAAGGAGATACTGACTGATAAACCAGGACGAACGAGGTTGGTTGAGTTCGAGATGACTTTGAACACACAGGAGCCTGTTCGCCAAAAGGTTTACCCAGTGCCATTCTCTAAAGAAAAGGCCCTGGAGGAGGAAATACAAAACCTGCTGGAGGATGACGTGATTGCACCATCCACATCCCCATACAATGCAGGGGTAGTTTTGTTACGCAAACCAAGTGGAGAACACCGGTTGTGTATAGACTACCGACTTCTGAACAGTCATACACAATTTCAGGTGGAACCTTTGCCGAATCCAACTCAGTTATTCGCTAGGCTCCATAAGGCTCGGTACTTTTCAAAGGTGGATCTGAGTCGGGGGTACTATCAGATACCAGTCAAACCGGAGATTCGACCACTGTTAGCTTTCAGTACACCCAGTGGACACTACGAATTCAAGGTCATGCCCTTTGGACTCAGCAATACACCTAGTGTGTTTACACGCATGATGAGGACTTTACTAGATCCGTTACAGGATCCGTCCATCATCTCATTCATGGATGATATTCTGATTTCCAGTGACAGCTTGGATGACCACTTACAATCCTTGGAGAGAGTGTTTAATAGGCTCAAGGAAGCAGGGCTTACTGCTCGTCCAACCAAGTGCATGATTGGTTACCAGACTCTGGAATTTCTAGGTCACACCATCACTCCAGGACACATTGTCCCAGAAGAGAAGAACCTGGAGAAAATCAGAAATGCACCAAGGCCAAAAACGAAGAAGGATGTGCGATCTTTTCTCTCGTTGTGTGGGTTGTATCACAAATTTATCCCACATTTCACTGAACTGGGAGCTCCGTTGACGGAAACCTTGAAAAAGGGATTCCCGGACCAAATCATTTGGACACCAGAATGTGAGAATGCCTATAGTCAGTTAAAGGAGGCCTTGGTCAGCAAACCTGTATTACAGCTCCCTGACCTTTCCAAACCATTTGTGTTGAGAACGGATGCGAGTGCGATTGGAATTGGAGCCTCTTTGTTACAGGAAGGAAAAGACGATGCTTCGGTTTTAAAACCTGTGGCATACGCAAGTAAGAAACTTCTACAGGCGGAGAGGAATTATTCAACCGTCGAGAGAGAGTGCTTGTCTCTCGTATGGGCAGTGCAAAAATTCCAGCCCTATTTGTATGGAGTTAAGTTTCGGGTCCAGTCGGATCATCAGCCTCTGATGTTCTTGGCTACTTCTCAGAAGCTCAACGCCCGTTTGATGCGGTGGTCGTTGTTACTTCAACCGTATAATTTCACAGTAGAGTACATTCCTGGGAAGGAAAATGTTGGAGCGGATTTCTTGTCAAGACACCCAGCTCCTGAAGAAGAAGAATGAATCATCTGGATTAAACTCACGGTGGAGAAGAGTGAGATGGACTACTCTCTTAAGAGGGGGCCTATGTCACAAAATGAAACCGTGTGTTTATCCGGTTGATTATTACAGAGGATTTTCGGATTAAGCGGACGATCGACCAGCGACATCTATTTGTACTAACAGAGTAAACACAGTTGCACAGGTTACATCGTGTCAGCCCATAAACACATTTGGTGGTGAGTGAGAAGGAAGGGATACAATGCGTTGGCAGTTTATAAACATTTAGAATCACATAGCCTTGCCCGGCTCAGTACATGGAACAGCCCTGTCTGTCAGTTATAGTTCCGGACATCAGGCGAAATGGCTGCTGGGATTGTCACCACTGAACAGAAGCTTGACAGTTTGTCAACAGTCAGAGACAAACCGGAATTGGCAGCGAGAGACAGGAAACAGTACATCTGTCAAGTCTTGTTTCCGGAACATCGAGAAGATTGACAGCGTGTTGGGAAAAACTCTTTGTTGGAACTGTACAGTAACTCTCTAGATTGTTTTGGATGTCACAACCAGTGATGACAAATCTAACATTAATGGAGCCAGGGAGGATGGATCCCTGACAGGAGATGATCTGCCACTGTGCCACCTGTGTGGGGGCATAAAGGAGAACGTCACGTGGCCAACTTTGGTAGTTTGCCATATAAACCCGAGTTGGGATCAACTAGGGGGGAGTTGACCAAGAACCGTGGATTATGATGGACGTGTTTGTGGGAGAGCTCTACAGTGTTAGATTAAATTAAGATTAACTAGCATGTGCCGTTATGGCAAAGTGTAGTAGCCATCCCGGGAATGAGGCGGTTTTTACATAAGGTAGTCAATATAGTCTATTAGTTCTACTTAATATAGACTGTGGCCTTGTTAAACTATAGTGTGATGATTAGCACTGTTAGTGGAAACTAGTTAGAGTAGAATAGTGATATTAACTCTGCTAGTTAAGAATAGATTAGTGAAGTGTTGATAAGCTTTACTAGTTGAGAATTGAGTAATGAGGGATAATTGGGATCTTCCCGTAGGTGTCCCTGGTGGGCGGGGTTCCGCGTTCTGTTTGGTGATTTTTCCTTTGTCATAGCCTGATTCGACTCTAGGTGGGTAGCTAATCTGCTCTATGACTAAGTCTAGTTAGCTAAAGATCATTAAGCAAGGTGATAGGCTTACACTCAGCCGAAAGGATCAGTGACTAGTACTATCACCAGATGTGTTGTTTCTATCCTAGGTTCCCTACCAGATCCAAGGAAACTCTACAAGTTTTGGGAAAGAATTAAAAAACCCATTCTGAAGAACACCAGTTCAAGAGTCAATAAAGTTGCATACAGAAACATAACTTACGCTAGAAGGAAATTGATTCATCAAAGAGAGTGATGCATATTGATGCACCACACAGCATTAGACAGTAGTAACGAACCGAGAACCGGCTAAGAGTACCTAGTGTTAGTACAGTAACAATTAACATTAGAAATTAGCACTTATGGACTGAATGGTTCGATGTGCAACGAGGATGATCTGTCGACTAACTAACTAACTAACTAACTGCGTACACACTACAAAAGACTTGTGCAGTTTGTTAAGGAACGTTAGGAACGGACATTGTGTAGAGTGCAACCGGTCCCTGATTAACTCTTAATACCACCGGTGTCTATTTCGGATGTTCATGAAATTGGATTACCAGAGGTCTACAGAGGCAAAGCATTATCCGGCAAGATGGTTCCGGCAACGGGTGAGACGTACTTGTTCTGACGTAACGTGCTGTGGTCTATCTTTGCTGTGATCAGCTGACTGAGTTGATGTCTGAGAGACAGAGTCTACACACTTTATAGAACACGTCACACATTTTCTTCGCATACACGTCTCATACACGTTACACTTTTATTTTAATAAATTAATCTTTATTAATTTCTAGAAGCAAGAGTTGTTGAGTATGTTGCGTTGGGGAAGGATGAGAAGGGGGCATAGTACGACAGTGTGAGAGTGATAGGAAAAGGTGTCCATAGGCTGATGGAGTGTGTTGGACGGAAGCGGGTGGATTCTCCAGAATATTGAGGGGGAAAAAAAATAATATTATAATGTGGGTGTCGGATCTCCTCACTCCAGGGACGACACTTTAAAGGAGGACACGACACGGTCTGCTTTCAAATCACTAGTGACCTGATTTCGATCAAGCATCCGGGATTGTAAACCTTCTGTTACTGCCATAGAGCCACAGACGCCCGCTGTGTCAATGTAACAACTATTAATATATGTGCTAACATCAGGCATTATTTTAATTCCGCGTTTAAGTGACAATAAACATATATGCAGGTAATGCATTATTATGTAGTATGGCGACTTATAGATAAACTACTTTTCGCCAAAAACAAGATGCTATAATTTACCCAACAAACTAATGTTGACGGGGTCCTGAAAACCTTGCTTGGCGAAGCAGATGATTTTGATAATATTGGTTACAACACCGAACAGGTCCACCAGTTGACAAAGAACAGGGAAGAATATCCAGTTGAAAATTACCAGCACTTCGTCACTGACGATTTTATGTCGTATTGGCCTCTGGGAATTGTTCACGACCAGCGCTTGGGTTACGAGGGACAGTGTTGTCATGGTGTTTCCTGTCCACCCGGGGCTACCAGAGCCAGACATGAGTGTCAAGGAAGGAAGGAAACAAGTCAAATTATGACAACAGGTACGAAATGCCTCAGAATGAAGTAACAGGGATGGGAAGAACAATGATGAAATAATAAGAGTAAAATACACTTTTGGAGGTTATCACAGATTGAGTATGGAAATTGTTATATTTACTTGAAGGACAGTTTCGTAAGATCTGAGGAATATACAAATATAATGTATGGCATGCTGTCAATTTTGAATCAGAAACCCCTTGCAGTGGTCGTCACTGGAGCTACGGAATTCGTGATCTGTGCGATGCTTTCTGCAGGCCGTCCTGCGGAAAGAGACCGAGCCATATGGGATAAAAACCCGGTGCAATGAATTCGATCCTCTCGGCTTTTAGTACACTATACAGAAGGTTGTGGACAAACATGATCACCTACGCCGCACTGCATTGGTTTTAAAATAAATGAAGAATTAACTAAAGAAACTGAATTAAATATATATAAAACAACTCATATATGCATATATAAAAGGTTTACACTATTTCAGTGAGAGAGTGCACGTCACACCTACGGCTAATAAAGTTCGCCCATGTTACAGGTACGACGCTGACATTGATGTTAGGAATCGATCAGATGTACACTGTATCATTATGCCAATCAATCGACAGCAAGCAGGAGTTCATTAAATAAACACACCAGTGAATCTCCGACTGCTCCAGGAGCTAAATGAACAACGGACCCGAAGATAATTCCATCCTTGGAGAGCTTGCATTCCGGAATCGGTAATTTGTTCAGTTCAGGAAACACGGTACCACTGATAACATATTTCACCCAGTGCCAGAAGCGATGGAAATTACTCATGATTACAATGTTTTAGACAATTTCGTATCAGAATGTAAATCTATAGCCTGGTGCTACATTCTTAGATCTTCTAGAAGGGAACTATTGACATCTCACGCTAATTGTTGTAGTATTCTACAGGTGTGTTAGAATAGAAATTATCATTGATAATGTAACACATACAAATATGAGCATATGACTAAATTGACTTCATTATCGTTTAGTTATGTATAACTGATTAGTGTGTATAGAGTATGGCAATAATGGCCAGGTTTTTATATCTATTGTCATATAAACACAAGGCATTACTGTGATACGATAAACTCGAAGTTAACTAAACGGATTGAATTGTAAATACACAGAGATCACTTATCGTCTCCAAGAAGAAAGAAATATCACATTATAACATCCAAGTGAATGGAAATATTCTTCAACAGGTGAACCTGTATAGCTATCTTGGAACAGTCGTAACCATCTCATGGAAGATGCTTTGCAGAGATTAGATCAAGAATTGCCCTGGCAAATGTGGCCTTCTGAAAAGTGGAACACATACTTATCAACAAAAAGTTGTCATTTGCAATGAGCTAAAAAGTGTTGGAGTGCTATATAGAACCCATATTGGTGTATACGAGTAAAACATGAACAATTAACAGACAAGCTGAAAAACATCTAACGGCGGTGGAAGTGAGGTGTTTGAACACAATGCGAAGAATACCAAGGGCTGACAGAAAATAAAATAAGACGGTCCTTCAAGAGACAATGAAAAACGGAGATTGGTGAAATTAGACCAAGAAATAGGCACAATGAACGTCTGCGGTTTCAATAGTAAAGAAGAAGAACTTATAGAAACAATGGAAGAGAGGAAAATTGGACTGATGGGAATGGCGGACACCAGAATAAAGGAGAAAGGATGCAAGGAGGTCCACCACAGTTACACGTTTGTCTACTCTGGAATAGAACAGCAAGAAAGGGCAAAATACGGTATGGGAATAGTCATCGAACCACGGCTAGCAAAAGGAATATTAGAAATAAAATATATATCAGAAAGAATCATAACAGTGAGAATAAAAGAACAAACGAAACAATTACTACATATGTACAAATATACGCACCATGTAATACAAACAAAAATGAGCAAGAATGCGAGGAATTCTACGAAGACATCCATGACGTGCTAAATAAAATAGATAAGCAGGAAAACATCATAGTTATGGGAGACTTCAATGCAAGACTAGGACATAACGGAGTGGGCGTAGAAAAACATCTGGGAGCATTTGGAGATCAGCATAATGAAAGGAATGATAACGGAAGCAGGCTGATAGAGCTATACAGCCAACACGACCTCTATATAACAAACACATTCTATAAACATAAAGATTCACAAGTATACACCTGGTATAAATGGAACGATCTTGATACTAAAAGCCAAATTGATTTCATATTAATTAGAAATAACAGAAAGAGAAATATATTAGATGCAAGTGCAGTGCCCAATTTAAGTATAAACATAGATCATAAAGCAGTCGTTGCAACAATAAGAACCATAAGAAAAAGAAAGCAAAGAGCAAAAGAAAATACATGCCATGCGAATCAGTAAACTTTAAAATCCTTAAAGACGAGGCAGCAAGGGCAAATTATGAGAAAGAACTAACTGAAACCTTTCTAAAATTACCTATAGAAAGAAAAATAGTGGAAGAAGAATGGGAGATATTCAAATCAAGAATTTTGAATGCTGCAAAAATAACATGTGGAACCACGAAAAAAATGCAAAACACGGATAAAGAAAATAACAGGTTGGTGGAACGCAGAGGTAAAGAAAGCGGTAAAGGAAAAAAAGGAAAAATATAAAAAGTGGTTGAAGAGCAAACAGGAATGTGATTACATAGAATATAGAATAGCGAGAAGACATGTGAGTAGAATAGTAAAGAGGGAAAAACAAACAGACTGGGAAGAGTATGGAGAAACCCTAAATAAAAACTACAAGGAGGCAACTAGAAACTTCTACAAAAAGATAAGTGCGATGCGAACCAGAGGAGAACCCTTTGATCCAACTGAAATAATTAACAGCGAAAATGGAGAACCAATAAATGAACAAAAACAAATCCAAATATGATGGAAGCGAGTATTTCGAACAACTTCTCAACATCCCACCAGATGTCACAGGACTTCAAAGAAACCTACAAAGATGCCACCGAAGAACTAGAACCAGACATACTAAAAGGAGAAATTATAGAAGCCCTCAAATTAGCTCCATTGAACAAATCACCGGGACAAGATGAATAACCAAATGAACTAATTAAAGCAGCAAGAGAAGTAGGAACAACATTGCTGCATAGTCTATTCAACCATATTTGGGTAGAACAACAGACACCACGAGATTGGGTAAACGCCATTATTATCCCAATTTGGAAAAGCAAAGGCAGCAAAAGAGATTGCACACAATACAGAGGCATTTCCCTGTTGAGTCATCCTGGTAAAATATTTTGCAAAATTCTTGAGAAAAGATTACGCACTATTATAGAACCCCAGCTAAGCGAAACACAACATGGATTTAGGAAAAACAAAGGATGCACAGATGCCAGTGTTGTTCTTAGATAACGTATAGAAAAATCAATGGAGTTCAATGAAACACTCTACTTAGCCTTTGTCGACCAAGAAAAGGCATTTGATAGAGTAGATAGAAACAAGCTGTGGGAAATCCTTAAACAATATGGTGTGAGTAAACATCTAACAAACCTATGTAGAAGCTTATATAACAACAGTGAATGCATATTGAGAGCAACTGGGGGACACTCAGATCCTTCACCATAAGATCCGGAGTACGGCAACGTTGTGCCCTGCCCCCTCTCTTGTTCATAACATATATAGACAACATATGTAAAGAAACCAGCCAAACAGAGACTGCAAGAATACCGCATGACGAGAACACAGAAGATGAACCATCTGCAAATCTAACCATTAGAGAACTCCTGTTTGCGGACGACCAAGCACGAATAGCAAAATCAGAAGCTGAATTACAAGACCACATGAATAGAGAACGTAACACGAAAATTAGCACAAGTAAAACAAAGGTAATGACTATAACTAAAGAAGAAACAACAACAACAATTCACCTAAACTAACATCCCTTGAAACAAGTAAAGATGTTCAAGTACCTCAGTCAATCATGTGCCATGCCAGAAAGCGTGGGCGGTCATGACTCGCCATTTCACTCGATCACCAGTGTCGTGGATCAGCTCAGTGTTCCTGTCCCGTCCATGCCATGTGGCCAAGCCATCCAGGTATTTTCCTCTCGGTCTTCCTCTTGGTCTGTTCCCTT
Source organism: Cepaea hortensis (assembly GCA_963921405.1). Classification (NCBI taxonomy): domain Eukaryota; kingdom Metazoa; phylum Mollusca; class Gastropoda; order Stylommatophora; family Helicidae; genus Cepaea; species Cepaea hortensis. The sequence continues at coordinate 87,779,509 of OY992881.1, forward strand.
CGATCTTGCCAGTTGTCACCAAGTTCTCCAATCCATTTCTTCTCATCAGCTTACGATGTTCATTTGTCTCCTGTAGTACTTGGTCATTGGTTTTTCTATCTGTCCATGGTATTCTTTGCATTTTCCTCAGAAACCACATTTCTGCAGCCATCAGATGTTTTTCAGCTTGACTGCTCATTGTCCAAGTTTCACATCCATACAAAAGAACAGGCTCTATGTATCCCCTTAACACTCTTTTTCTCGTTTCAATTGACATCTTTTTATTGGTCAGAATGTTTTTCATCTTGCTAAAGGCTACTTTCGCCATGGCGATTCTTGTTCTAATCTCTTCAAGGCATCTCCCATCAGATGTTATGACTGTTTCAAGATAATTGTACCGATTCACTTGTTGAAGAATATTTCCATTTACTTGTATATTACATTGTGACACTTCTTTCTTCCTAGTGACGACCATAACCTGAGTCTTTTTACAATTTAATTCTAACCCCAGTTGCTCACTGTGTACAACAACCGCATCTACTAATTGTTGCAGGTCCTGCGCATTGTCTGCAATTAATACTGTATCATCTGCATATCTAATGTTATTGATATTTCTTCCACCAATGCTGATTCCATTTATATCCTCTACATTTCTGAAAATATATTCACTGTATAGGGAAAAAAGATCTGGAGACATCACACATCCCTGCCTAACACCTCTCTTAATTGGCTGATACTGTCCCACTTCATTATCAATCCTTACTGCAGCTTGTTGTTTCCAATATATGTTTTTATAAGTCTAATGTCTTTCCCATCAATTTGTAGATCTGCAAGCATATCCACCATGTTGACATGTCTAACTCTATCAAAAGATTTTGTATAGTCAATAAAGCAAAGATGTATATCCTTGTTTACTTCTATAGCACGTTCAATAAACTGTTCGCAGCATATACACAGCATTTACTGTGCCCTTTCCTTCTACAAACCCGCATTGTTCTTCCCCTATTTCAGGTTGTATCTTCTTCCTCACTCTTTGCATGATAATTCTTAGCAAAATCTTTGTGATGTGACTCATTATACTAATTGTTCTATGTTGATCACATTCCAAGGTTCCTGATTTCTTTGGGATTGCAATAAATACAGAGTTACATAATTCAGAAGGTATATCTCCAGTATCATATAATGTGTTCAGCAGTCTGGTGACTTGCTCTAGTCCAAATTCTTCTAAAGCTTTAATCATTTTTGTTGTGATGTTATCTGCACCGGGGGCCTTGCCAGCCTTCATATGCTTAAGAACATTTCGAACCTCCATCTCCAACATTGGCTGTCTTTCATTATTAAATCTAATATCATACTGTTCGTCTCTGTTATCATCATAAAGGTGTTTCACATAGTCTGTCCATACATGTAGAATCTGGTCTTTTTCTATTATGATTTTGCCATCTTTAGTTTTTAGACACCCTGTTGATGTACTTGTTCTTTTATTAGTAAGTTCCTGAATTCGTTTGTGCACTAATTTGGTATTTTGACTGTTGTGTTGGTTTTCAATTTCTAAGCACTTTTCCTCAAGCCATGCTTCTTTTGCCTCCTTACATAATATTCTGACTTGTCTGTGAATTTCTTCATATTTGACAGAATTATTTGTGTTGAGTCTTCTTGTTTCCATGAGGTGTAAAATTTCTTCAGTCATCCATTTGTTACGACCCACTTTCTTTAATTTTGGAATAGTTGTTTCTGCAGCCACATTGATTGAGTTCTTCAACGTTTCCCATTGATCATCCACATCCTGGAATAATATCTCTAGATCAGACAATATTTCAAATCGGTTCTGTACTTCTATGTTGAATTTGTTTTGTATTTCCTTGTCATTACTCAATGTACACAAATCATATTTAGTGTTTTCTGTTATATACTTGACTTTCTTCAACTTTATCCTCAATGTTCCTGTGAGTAATCTGTGGTCACTATAACAATCATCACTGGGAATTCTTTTTGCTACCGTTAGCGCGTTTCTAAATCTTCTGCTAATGAGAATGTAGTCAATCTGGTTTCTAATCCTGCTATCAGGACTCCTCTATGTCCATAATCGTCTAGGGTGTTGCTTAAACCAGGTGTTCTCCTAAAATCATTTCCTGTTCTTTTGCCCACTCTACGAGTCTGTATCCTCTTTCATTTCTCTCTCATAAACCATAGTTTCCTACTGTGTATCCATCCCCTTGATTTCCTACTTTTGCATTGAAGCCCCTATTATGATGTTTATTTCTGAATTTTTACATTTCTTTAAGGCAGACTCTATGTCATTATAAAATTCTTCTACACTATCTTCACTGGATTCTCCTGTTGGGGCATATACTTGAGTAATATTTATGCTAAAAGGTCTGCCACTTAATTTAACTAGTAGAACTCTGTCCGACACGGGGCAATATCCTTGAACAGATTTTGATGTTTTCAGGTCCAAAACCTCCAGAATAAATAATCTTGAAATTTTCATCTATCTTGATGCCTGCTCCTGTCCATCTCGTTTCGCACATACCTAAAATATTAATTTTTTCCCTTTCAATTTCTTGTTTTATGTTCTCTAATTTTTCGTCGTCGTTTAACGTCCTAACGTTCCAAGTTGCTAATTTTAAGTACCTAGGAAGTATAATATCATCAAATGGCAGATTAGAAGACGAGATCGAAAATAGATGCAATAAGGCAAACCAACTCATTGAACAAATGGCACCAATACTAAAGAACAAACATGTATCAATAGCTACTAAGAAAGCACTTTACAATACAATCTTCCTACCAACTCTATGCTACCAATTCCAAACCTGGACAATGACAGAAACAAGAGAAAAGAAAAATCACGAGAACAGAAATGAGACTCCTGAGAAGAATACTCAACGTATCAAGAAGAGATAAGATCATAAATGAAGAAATCAGGACTAAAGTGGGGGTTATAGCAGCACTAGATTTTATTGGAAAGCAGCAAGTCAATTGGTTTTACCATGCAAGCAGGTTACCAGTCAACAGCATACCAGAACAAGTAATGATGTACAGACCAGATACAAGCTGAGGAAGAGGCCGGCCACGTAAACGATGGACGGAGGGAATAGCAGAGTCCATGGAAATATCGATACATGAAGCCCATAAGCGGGCACTCTTCCGCTGTTTATACTTCACGTCGACACCGCAAGGTACAAGAGGAACATGATGAGATGAGATGAGATGAGACTATGGTATGAGGAGGAATGAACTTGAAAATTTAGTGGTAACTGGCCAGATTGATGGAAAAAGAGCAAGAGAAAGGCAAAGGGATAAATACCATGATGGTTTGGCAGCATGGCATGGTCGGGACAGAAACACAGACCTGATTCGAAACAGGTGACCTTGTGTGTTGGCGAATCATGACCACCCACACCTTTCGGCATGACACTTGATGATGATGTTTTCTTTAGATTGCGGAGTTGGGATATGTTAGCTGTAACTTTACGACTTGCTTCTTGGAATTAAATTACAGACGCACCAAACAACTATTCTGCACATCTAAAAGATGATAATATATTGACAATATTAATATGTTAACAATGTTGAATCCACACAGATCGTCCTTAAACAGTGATAGGCTCACCTCCTTGTGACAAATATATCAACAGCAAGCAACACGGCCAGACACATTTGATACTAGGAAAAAAATCAGAAAAAAAATGAAATAATAAATAAGCCGACCGCACTTTTCAACTGAAAATGATAACTGCATTCATTTTGTTGGCGAATATGCATCTTATCCAAATGTGATTCTATTCTCACATGCTCAGTTGAACTCAATGTTAACGTGTAATTCAGCTAGACACAAAGTAACAACATTTACCACATTGACTTCATTTTAGTATTGCCTGAAGGGAAAACTCGCATGCACACATTAGTTTAGTTTAGTCGATGGATCAACATCATACAGCATGCAGACATTGTTGACAGTACTATTAACAAGAATAATTCATACTGAATAATTTGCAAACGTCCACGAAACAAAATATATAATGATCTTACATGTTCTAATGTGGGTAAAGAGAGAGCGTTAGTTGTAAATGCTTGGTCTAAATATGCATCGTGTTGCTGTGTCCGTCAGCAACGCATCTTACTACTAACGAAATTACTTATTCAAGAAGGTCTTATCCATAGATCATTAGAGAGGCAGGCATATTTGTCTGAACATCCTCAACCACATAAAGCTCTGAGTCATCTGGCCTCTGCTGACATTATACAAAATGTCGACAGCACGAAATCTAATAAATAGTTGATTCAGTTAGCATAGTTTAAATATTTTATCAATAACACACTAACAAATGCACCAAGAAGAAACAATAGGAGAGAACTAAACCCTCACATTAAACTTACAAGTGAGACATTTGAAAATAATACACACGTACGTCAAGGTCAAATGATTCACGCTATAGCTTAGCACTAGAGAAGAATTACTAACATCATTCAGTACTTCTTGGTAATACCAAACATTCACCAAATAGCAGTAGATCTATAGAACATTTTTTTATCAGTGTTACTTAGTTGCATGTCCTTTATAGAACATGGAAATCAACGCCACCATTCGTGGCTGTTTGTGATTTATTTAGCAATTTTTATGTTTCTTAAAATCCAACGCTCATACCATGAAAATAACGCAAGGCGGTCTTCTTTCAAATCGTCTGCCGCTGATTTCGAACCCTCGTCTCGTTATGTTGGCGAATTATGAAACACATTCACTGCCCCTAAGCTATATATAACAGTTGTATGGGAAATACCATGTAATCCACACACACACACCCCCCCCCCCCCCCCCGCCCCTCAAATACTAATTAATTCAAGAAACTATTCTTTATACGATGCGACCAAATGACATTGAAGAGGTTACGGACGCAGTTCGTACTCCCGCATACCCGCGATTGAAATGCAGTTGCTGGTGATTTGGCAGCAGGGCGCCTTGTGTTGGTTTTTTACGAAATAGTATAAATGCCGGGCGTTCAGAAAGCAGTGGCAAACTACTGAACGTAAATGTGTCAAGAAATCACAACAGCCAAAACTGTTGGTGGTGACTGCGACGTCCTGTAAAGGATAAGCAACTAAAAAGTAATTTACTTTGTGCAAATATCTTACCAGTCTGGAAAACCAAACCATGTTATTTTATAGAGTGAGTATTCCTCGCTTCTTTGAGTTGGTTTTCTAAACCCGTCATTCGGTTCTTGGAATCAGGATGCTTCAGAAAACCCCAGTGCAGTGATTCTCAACCGGTGCGGAAGTCCTCCACCTCCCAGGGTGGAATTTTACGGTTTCCAGAGTGGTGGGGGGGGGGGGGGAATTAAGACTTGAGTTGAGTTCAGTTAAGAACCGACATCACTGCACTCAGGAAATTCCCATACATGCTCCGTCCCCTCTTTCAACAGCCAGCGAAGAGTCATACTACTAATCTTTCCCACCGCTATCTGATTAAAAGTTCTCCTGGTCTTCCCTCTAAGTTTTTAGATTCTTCCAGAACCCCTGCCGATCCCCCTTAATCTCATTCTTTCCACATATGGGTTCTCAATCTGTTCCTCCGCCTTCTCCACCTGGTCCCACAAGCGCACGACCACCTCCTCCTTGTCTATAGGCAAAATACCACCACGAGGTGCCTTCCCTGCTAGCCTATCAGCCTGTTCATTCTCTCGTACACCCGCATGGCCAGGGCAAAATATCCATACAATTATCACGATCTGTGACCTCTGAAGCGACGATAGCCATTCCACACGAAACATTCCTTTCTCCACCTTGCTAATCATACTCTTTGAATCCGTAATGAATACAATGTGTGTTGCAGTAGTCTCCTCTAGCCACCGGAATGCCGCTGTTACTGCCTCCACCTCCATTCTCATGCTGGAGGTCGTAGTCTCATATGCCAGACTCTCCTTTTTCAAGACTCGCCCATTAGTCTTTGCAATAAAGCCCCAACCACTACGTCTGTTTCTGACCAACGGTGTAGATGACTATTAAGGTTATTTCAAGATCGCGTGAATACAAGAACCGATTACTTGATATTGTTTTTCTCTCCATACTTTACGGTTCTGTTCTCCTCACCCTTCTGAAATTTGTTTTATAACGTAAATAGACCCGCAAACCACGTTTTATGTAGACGTCTAGATTTTTTCTAGTATGTGTTATTAAATTTAGCTGCAATGTTTAAGTATAATGTGTATGGGCCGGGGAGGGAGGGGGGGGGGGGGTTATAGAGAGGAAATACAAAAAATGGGGGGGGGGGATCACATTCTGAACATATGGTAAAAGGGTGCATGGGCCAAAAAAGGTTGAAAACCACTGCCCTTATGGGTTATCATCGTAGTTCGTGCTCGTTGCGACGCTGTCGGAAAATGGTTATTTGTTCTGTGGAGATAGACCAAGTTAGAATGGATAAAACCAGTGCAATGAAGTCACTCCTCTTCCTGTTGAACTGTTGTTTAACTGATTCAGTGCCAAACAAACAGTAGGTTTGAACCTGACATGGTACACACTTACATGAACAAGTATTATAATTTACATTTACGTTCACCGAGCAGTGAATTTCGGGAAGATACACGAAACAGAACAAAACAAACACGATGACCCTAGTATGTCGATATATCGTCCTTCTGTCCAATTAGGGGGTGAGGTCAATGTTACATTTGGGGATATATTATAATTCGGCACTGAATCAGTTAGTGAACGAGCAGAATGTTTACAGTAAGAAGAAGTAACTACACGATATGTTTTGTATTCATGGAATAGTGACGTAGCCATGTCAAGATGACAGAATGCTTTAACATATTGTCTTTTGTCTGTATGGTTCACAAGTCGCCCCGTACATGAACATCGAAGCCGTCTGATGACTGGATACGCATTCACTACAGTGATGTTACTCCGAGTTTATGTAACCTGGTATAATTAGAAACATCAAACACCTTGAGAGAATACAAGGTGAAAGCCAACATATAACAATTCCGAGTTTATGTAAACTGTTAGAATACAAGTTGAAGGTCAACATGTAACAATTCGAAATATGCCAATGTTATTGTTTCGATAGCAGAGCTTGAAAGTAATCTGCAAAACTAGCTCAGACAAGATGGTGCAGGAAAGCGACAAATTAAATGTTTCAATTATTAAATGTTAGCAGACTGAATGCTTTCCAAGAAAGCACGAATTTCAATATGCTACACTCACACACATGGAGTGGGACAGATAGAACTACAAAAATTAGATTTTTAAGAGCATGCATCTTTCCCATTGCAACATACGCCTGTGAGACATGGACACTTACTAAACAAGCTGAACAGCGCATAAACGCCTTTGAATATAAATGTTATAGACGAGTTCTAAGAATATCTTGGGTATATAAAAGAACAAATGTATCCATACTTCAAGAGTTGAATATTGAAGAAGGTTGGCTATTAAAGACGATAAAACAAAGAAAATTGAAATATTTTGGTCACTTGAAACGTCACGAAAGTTTGGAGAGAACAATAATGGCGGCATATATGCCTGGGAAGAGAGGAAGAGGAAGGCCAAAGAGAAGATGGGTGCAGGATGTGGCGGATGATCTCCAGATGGGTGTATCAGACGCGGGACATCTTGCTTATGATCGAGAGGTTTTCCGGAAGGTTGTTATGGGAGCGAGGTTCTGCAAAGGACATGCTACTGAATGAATGAACACTCTCACACACACACACACGCACACACGCGCGCGCACACACACACACAAACACACAAAGACACACACACATACACACACAAGCAAACACACGCATGCATGTGCGTGCGCGTGAGTGTATGTGTTTGTGTTTATTTGCGTATGTAATATAATTTATGTATACATGCTTTTATCTGTGTTTGTATGTAGGCAGATATATCTGATGTGAGAAGATGTATATGGGTTTACGAGTCAATGAATCAAACGTTTTATATAAATGTGTGTGTGTGTGCGTGCGTGTGTGTGTGTGTGTGTGTGTGTGTGTGTGTCAAAGTGTGAGTGTGGACTTTTTTACATGCCATTAAGACGTGTGGGTCTACTGTCGTCATCATCATCTTCTACTGTTGTCGTCAAGCGTCGTGGGAGGAATAGTTGATGCTTCAGCGCCCGAATGGCTATCTAACAGTGTTATAGATCAACCAGCACTCTAGTGGATGTATCGTCAATATCAGACCACTCTAATGGATGTATCGTCAATATCAGCCCACTCTAGTGGATGTATCGTCAATATCAGCCCACTCTAATGGATGTATCGTCAATATCAGCCCACTCTAATGGATGTATCGTCAATATCAGCCCACTATAATGGATGTATCGTCAATATCAGCCCACTCTAATGGATGTATCGTCAATATCAGCCCACTCTAATGGATGTATCGTCAATATCAGCCCACTCTAATGGATGTATCGTCAATATCAGCCCACTCTAGTGGATGTGTCGTCAATATCAGCCCACTCTAATGGATGTATCGTCAATATCAACCCACTCTAGTGGATGTAACGTCAATATCAGCCCACTCTAGTGGATGTATCGTCAATATCAGCCCACTCTAGTGGATGTATCGTCAATATCAGCCCACTCTAATGGATGTATCGTCAATATCAGCCCACCCTAGTGATGTATTGTAAATATCAGTCTGGCTGCCATTACTTCCACGGGTGTTTCTTGTTACCACTTTCAGACTATATCAACCTGGTAACCCAGGTCAATGTTTCACATCCGAGTAGGCTTCACAGTCATGAGGCCAGTGCTTAGCCACAGCGGCTCCCTGCTAGTTTATAGGTGCAGCATAACCTATTGTATGTGTATATGCAGACACATTTATGCTACTATGTCCACGTATGCAATAGCTATGTATAAATAATACATTAAATCCTAATAAAAATAACATTATGAAAGTTTGAGCAAGGCGAGATATATATTCATGCTTTCAAATTAAACAAAGTGTGTACTTGACAATTACATTGCTACATCCCACATGTCATTGTACTACTGTTTGTAATGTTGCGTGCTTGTCTTTGTAGCCGTTATGACAATAATTCCTGCATTCCAAAATTAATGAACATCAGCATCGATCAACCATTTATACTTCCTGTTATGACATGCTTCAGTCACGGAGCAAATTCTAGCACAGGTATTGACACACGAATACACTATCGTTCTAGCAGTTAGACCTCAACACCTGTAAGCATCCCAACCTGCTACTTTTCCCCAATGTGGATAATAAGAGTTCTCTTTCGAATGTCAGTGTCCGAATGAGCTCTGTGCTTATTCACAAATGTATCGCATCGACTCATTATCTGCTCATCCGCTAATTTATCTTATCGTATCTATTTCTCATCTGACTTATTTACGGAAATTGCATTGTCGTGCCTGTCAACTATTAGTGGCTCTAAACTCACTAAAACATCAACCTCTACCTAAAGTGTTACGCAAGTCATGATAAATGATTGTTACACTAACTGAACTTTCGGAAATAAATGCAGAGCATTGGTCAGCTAATCAGTTAAGAGAAAATTTTGCACAAAGAGTGCCCACTTTATGTATTTTGATTATTTATTTATGTAGTTTGATTATTACTGTATTTCTAAGAAAACAGTTATATCCTTTGCCAGTTTACCAGCCTATAACACGTTCAAGCCGAAGACGCCTTCAAATTTATATCGCCGTTAACGTACTGGACGATCCTTGTCCCTGCTTCCAGGAACCATGCCTTCTATCACTATCCCTGTCAAACTAATGAGACTTTTAATACGGCCAAAGTATTTCAGTGTAGAAAGCATACAGCTGTTTATGAGCAGCTACCACCCATTCATCCCGAGTACTGAAATGTATTGGCACCTTGCCGTATTAACAGACGATAGTATGTTACATTGTAATTATAAAGGCATCATAACCTCTCTACAGTATAAAACGTGGGCAGAATTGTAGAGACCACCTGATTCCCATGCCCCAGGATCCCTCTCTCGGCCTGCCTAGTTTACTCCAGAGGAAAGGTACCACTAATACATCTGGAACAAGACAAGCTGTAGAAGCTGCTGGACCAGCATGGAAATGCTCTTAATGCCTGCCTGTCGAAGCTTTGATACTAGAACAGTTTCCGAAAAAGGATTTTAGGCCTAGTCTGTCCTGTCATGACATCCAGTCCTTAAGTTGCATTTCCTAGCACCAGGATAAGGTGTAAACCCTTCCAATTGCTCTCCTCCACCCGAAACCGTTGGGTGGGCACACTATGGGGTGTCGGGTCTGGTAAGGCGCTGCTCTACATTCGGTGCTAACAGAACACGGCTAATATCGTTTACTGTCATACGGTAGCACGGTCATATCTGACTAAGCCAGCAAGGTATTTAAATAATAAATCTGTGTTCATTCTACACCACAGTCGTCAAAACCTAAAATGGCAATAGTCATATTAGCATTGTTTTTCGAGTGCGAAAAGGCCACAATAATAGGCAGAGGTAAAACCGAATAATAACAGCTAGAGGTAAGTACGTCGCATAACAGCTAATGGTAAGACAGCACACGGGCAGCTAAAAACAAGATCTCAAAATTACAGGGTAGGGTTGTTGAATGACAGCTTAAGGTAGAGTTGTTGAATGACAGCTTAAGGTAGAGTTGTTGACTGACAGCTTAAGGTAGGGTTATTGAATGACAGCTTAAGGTAGAGTTGTTGAATGTCAGCTTAAATTAGGGTAGTTGAATGACAGCTTAAGGTAGAGTTGTTGAATGACAGCTTAGGGTAGGGTTGTTGAATGACAGCTTAAGGTAGGGTTGTTTAATGACAGATTCAGGTAGAGTTGTTGAATGACAGCTTCAGGTAGGGTTATTGAATGACAGCTTAAGGTAGAGTTGTTGAATGGCAACTTAAGGTAGAGTTGCACAATGACAGCTAGGGGTAAGATGCAGAATGACAGCTAAGCGTAAGATGCAGAATGACAGCTAGGGGTAAGATACACAATGACAGCTAAGGGTAAGATGCAGAATGACAACTAGGGGTAAGAATGTCGAATGACAGCTAGGGGTAAGAATGTAGAATGACAGCTAGGAGTAAAACTGTATATTACACCTGGGGGTAAAATTGTATAATATCTTCTAGAGGTAAGACTGTGCAGTTAAAGTGAATTAAAAGAGTCCATGTCACATGGTTCTATCTCATATAGCTCGGTCTCCGTAGTGCTACTAACCGCCCGTCGAAAGTCTCACAGAAAGCATGAGCTCCTTAACTCCGACAATGACTCCCTGGTGTCTTTGACGCATTTAGATCAAGAAACACACTAGGCAGACAGCAGTGACATGTAGACGCGTGTACACAAGAATCACACTGGGCAGGCAGCAGTGACATGTAGACACACTTATATCGATCAAAGAACACACTGGGCAGACATCATGGCATGCAGACACGCGTATATAGATCATGGAACACACTGGGCATACAGCAGTGACATGCAGATGCACGTACATAGATCAAAGATCTCACTGAGCAGACAGCAGTGATATGTAGACGCATGTATACAAGAACCACACTGGACAGATAGCAGTGATATGTAGACGGATGTATATAAATCAAAGAACACACTGGACAGACAGCCGTGGCATATAGACGAGCGTATATAGATCAAAGAGCACACTGGGCAGACAGCAATGACATGTAGACGAGCGTATATAGATGAAAGAACACACTGGGCAGACAGCAGTGACATGTAGACGGACGTATATAGATCAAAGAGCACACTGGGCAGACAGCAATGACATGTAGACGAGCGTATATAGATCAAAGAACACACTGGACAGACAGCCGTGGCATGCAGACGAGCGTATATAGACTATGGAATACACTGGGCAGACAGCAGTGACATGTAGACGCACGTATATAGATCAAAGAGCACACTGGGCAGACAGCAGTGACATGTAGACGAGCGTATATAGATGAAAGAACACACTGGACACACAGCAGTGACATGCAGACGCACGTATATAGATCAAAGAACACACTGGGCAGACAGCAGTGACATGTAGACGAGCGTATATAGATCAAAGAACACACTGGACAGACAGCCGTGACATGTAGACGAGCGTATATAGATCAAAGAATACACTGGGCAGACAGCAGTGACATGTAGACGCACGTATATAGATCAAAGAGCACACTGGGCAGACAGCAGTGACATGTAGACGCACGTATATAGATCAAAGAACACACTGGGCAGACAGCAGTGACATGTAGACGCACGTATATAGATCAAAGAACACACTGGGCAGACAGCAGTGACATGTAGACGCACGTATATAGATCAAAGAACACACTGGACAGACAGCCGTGACATGTAGACGAGCGTATATAGATCAAAGAACACACTGGACAGACAGCAGTGACATGTAGACGAGCGTATATAGATCAAAGAACACACTGGGCAGTCAGCAGTGACATGCAGACGCACGTATATAGATCAAAGAACACACTGAGCAGACACGAGTGACATGTAGACGCACGTATATAGATCAGAGATCACACTGGGCAGACACGAGTGACATGTAGTCGTACGTATATAGATAAGAGATCACACTGGGCAGACAGCAGTGACACGTGAAGGACGTATATTTATCAACAAAACACACTGTTCGGACATCAATCACTTGTAGATTCACCGTGTATAGATCCAGGAACACACTGTGCAGATAGCAGTGACATGTAGATGCACGTGTTTAGATCGAGGAACACACTGTGCAAACAGCAGTTACATGATTTATCTCTCCTCTACCCCATTGATTTCAACTGTCACCATCTCCTTGCCGGCTGGCGTGAGCGATCATGCCTCTCCACAAATTACGATCTCCGACGCCAAGGATCAATTCGTGTGTTGACTCCCTTATGTACTGTGCCGGTTGTTATTGCTTTGTAAATGTTCTTACTGCTACTTTTGTTGTTCATTAATCATTTAGAGAACTGAATGTTAATCCTTAAACCAGATGAATTGTATTTCAGGTCACTTTAATCCTGACAAGACCTCGTATCCATAGGGATGAGACGAATATAGTGACATATAGTGACCTTAAGAACGACGGGAAAATATCTCACAAAACACAGCTCTGTATCTCTGACTCATGTGATAATAAATGAAAATGTTGGCAGCGGAGTTTGCTGAGTCTAATATAAAGCCTACGCTGCAGAATACGACTACGGTGTTAACATGTTTACCATCCACACCCAAGTCTGGGAATATGATCAGGGCTATGATGATGATGCACAGTGGAAAGTAGCAGACAATGAAGAAAGCAGAAACGATCACAATCATTTTGGTCAATTTCTGGTCACGAATAATTGTACTTCCTTTCTGTTCACATCCGGCTGAGCTTTTTCGCCATTTTGATTGGATTTTCAGATTGACAACTAATATTGTTGTGCAAATGATAACCGTCAGAAAAGCGCCGAGCGGAATGAAGACGTTGTTGATTGGCAGAGTTAGTTTTTCTACAATCCAGCGATCCTCAGTGAAGATCAAACCGAATATAGTTGTATTTCTGGCTGAGGAGAACTTGTGTCCTAATTTATTGACGCAGTAGATGGGCGAGACACTGGACAGCAGCACGAGGAAGATGGACACGATGATGACAGTCACTCGCTTGGGTGTGATGATAGTCTTTACCTGTAGAAAACATGGAAGACTTTACGGTCAAGTGCACAATGTCTAGATTCACAATCAAAGTGTCAAAACCGTGTCAAGAATCGAACCTTGAAAGTGATTCTTTTATCACTGTCAAAATGAATACATGTATAACTGGTTGCTCAATACACATGTTGAATTTTATGTTGTGTTATTAATGGTCTACTAGTGATTTTAGCAGTATAATATGATTCACATGTCCATGACACAAAGATTAAAACTGACAGTGAAAAACCGTTAACGCATCTTGAGACGTACTGAGCATATTGTTCTAGATACATAGGTTATTCGTCAATCGGCACTTCACTTGTGATGTGGCCAATAACACTGCCTTCTCTTCCACTATATTTTCATTATAATGATGATGGTGACAATCACAAGACGTATCATAGACCTTGATTTAGGAAATGAAGACAGTACGTGCAATGATGCAAACATAACTTAAGGCAGGTCCATACCTTAGCAGGGAAGTGGCAAATTACCACTGTAACTTATTAAGTGGGTCAAACGATCAATGTAACTTATTTAGTTTGATTGTGTACATTCATGTTCATGTATTTTTACCGATGTATTTAATAATGTTATGTTTGCATCTGTACATGGGCGAATGGGTAGCCTAGATGGAAGGCGTCCATGTCTGACTAGAAAATTATCATTTTAAAATCCACTTAGAAACAATATTATTGGGACAATGTGTCCAATCTAGTGCAACATCGTGATATCCGTTCTTGCTATCTGGGAAATAGATATAAACAATATAAAATGAAATTTAAATACTGAGCACAACCCACTACTGGCAACGCCGATCGCATTCTGGTATGAACCTAAGGCCTATCCACGTCAATATGGAAGCACTATACTCGAGTTTCGCCCTCGTTTGAGCTCGTCAGTAGTGCATATCCCTGACCGGATCCGGAAACAGTCCCGGATCACGCGTGTGAAGCGGGTGTGTAACCACGCGGCACACACTGGACACACCAAATTATCACAACAGAATATCACAACGCTACCCATCGTAGGCTATGCTCAAGATTGCCCAATCGCCGCGACCGACGTACGTCAATCGATGGGACCCGAACGATCAGGACTTCTCACTGGCAAGGAACACCAGGCCTCCTAAATCCAGTGAGCAATAATCAATTGATTATGTGGTTGTTTCGGGATTTGAAATTTAAATACTGAGCACAACCCACTACTGGCAACGCCGATCGCATTCTGGTATGAACCTAAGGCCTATCCACGTCAATATGGAAGCACTATACTCGAGGTTCGCCCTCGTTTGAGCTCGTCAGTAGTGCATATCCCTGACCGGATCCGGAAACAGTCCCGAAACCGGTCAGGGATATGCACTACTCACGAGCTCAAACGAGGGCGAAGCTCGAGTATAGTGCTTCCATATTGACGTGGATAGGCCTTAGGTTCATACCAGAATGCGATCGGCGTTGCCAGTAGTGGGTTGTGCTCAGTATTTAAATTTCAAATCCCGAAACAACCACATAAACAATATAAAATGACACCAAGTAATGCAGCTTTACAGTGCAGAATTTGTCGTAATTATGTTCTTTAAAGTTGCACTACTTTGTGTCATGTTATATTGTTTACATGACCACAGCTTTACCGCAATTCCACCAAATTTTATGGGAAATTGATGGAATGTTAGTCGTTTTTTGGACAATTCATGTTACACGTGTCATATACCTCAGAAAATGAGCATCGCTAATAGTAGTTCGTATAGTTCTCCCTGGCGACATTTATATTTTAGAAAAGCCACACACAACACAATGTGAATAGTTTAACAAAAGAGTGCCCACTCGTACCATGCTATGTCTCATGTGTTAGCAAGAAGTCCCAACTGTCGTTACGAATAACGAAACCATCAAAATTACCTTGAATGGTAGTGTTATACAGAGACATCTCTCAACGGTTATTGATGCTGTGATCCAGCTTGATATACGAGTGAAGATGGCGTGAGGCCAAGACCCGGTCAGATACTGTACTTCTATTGGCTCAAATGGTAGATCTAATTGACTGAAGGCCGGTGTAAAGCAGATGTTAGTCCATATTAGCGTCATGAGACAACCTAAGTCAGCGATGGCCAGACCTGAAATCAGACAAACATCTTCAAAAACGTTGGACTTTGATACATCTTAAGCGTAATATTTTCCAATATAAGATAGTGTCATCTTACCACCTCACCACACCCCATTCTATATTATATATGCTGAAGGTCAAGGCGGATGTTTATATTGCTCTTAAACACGATTTGCTTCTGCGTGATAAGGATGCCCACATGATTCGTTAATTTTAATACGTCTTTTTAGCATGTTGTTTCTTTCATCGGCATGTTGGGTGAGACGTAACAATGAAACATTCTTTCGGTCATTTTGTGTTACGTGGACAAATATATGGCCTACCAACGTGAGGAGAATTAAAAACAATCCAATGCATCATGCATTATGCTATAGGCTAAATCATGAGAGCATCCCACTGCAGTTGCAGTACTGCCCATCGCTACACACCTGTCAGCTCGAATAATCGCCTTGACCCACCGCATAGTTAATTCTGTCTCAATCTGTACACGACAACCAAACCGGTCTTCATCAACAATTTTTGAAAGTCCGTGAGAGAACGTATCCATTCAGCTGTGTACCAATGTTCGCGACCAACATTTTCTGCCATTGACACGTACATTTCCATATTAATATCCTCGCCAGCAATTCGCCTGACGCAAACCATCTCACAAGAATCACGCTGTTCTGTGGTAGTGCAATCTTCGAGTATAGTCGACATGTTCAACACCAATGTTGCATGAACCGTTGTATAAGCATACGCATGCATCTGTTATATTCTGCCACATACGGACGTCAAAATAGTGTATATGTAAAAATAAAATGACACATTATAAATCATCATCTTCTGTTGCTCAAATGTCTTATATCATGCACTAAAGGCTTCCAATGAAAACATTTAATATTTTGTATGTGTGTTTTTTTTTTTTTTTTTTGATGAATATATTCTGAAAAAGTAAAGAACAAATGAATGATATTTCGATTTTGTCACCTCTGCGTTTAGTGCAAGTCCTCCAGCGCTGATAAAATGCTTGGATTCCGGTAAAAAATCTACTCATGCACCACCTTCTGTATTTCTGCAACGAACAGAAAATTCTTCCCTCCTAATGATTCTTTGAGTTGTCTAAACAAGTGGCGATCACGTAGGACTAGGTCTGGCGAGTACAGGGGGTGTCGTACAAGCTGAAAGTAGAGGTCTCTGATTGTTTCAGCATTTAACGGGCAGAATGGGGTCTAGCATTGTCATGTTGCAAGCGGACACCTTTACTTTGTCACAGAAGTCACGCTGTTTTGAAACTTCCTAATCAACGCATACACTTGTCGGACTGACTGTCACCGCCTCACTTGCACATTTAGTAAAGGGCTGCAATTCCAGCCCAAGGGAAACCATTGAGTCGAGCAGGACCCGAGTAATCTAGACCCTTCTCGAAAGAGATGGTCCCCAAGTCCATGATTCCGTGGACACTGATGTGGCCCGCCTAATGCGGGGTCCACGAGGAACTCGGACAGAGTTACCGCCCGTGTCGAGGTAGGACACGCGGAGACCGGCAGAGGACAGATGGACTTGAGAGAGGCAACAGGGCCTGCCTTTGAGGGACTCTATAGATATCAATAGATATATAGACATAGGCTAGATAGTTTGCTAGACTGTTAAATGATACTTATGTGTTTGATGTTTACTATTTGGGAGATGTAATATAGCGCGGGTCTGTTTACCCACTGCGCCAACGCATACTGTATATGTAAATACAATAAATATTCGATCTCATAACGAACAGATTTATTGTTGCCTGTATGAACCCAAGTTTAGTTATCTAGATACGAGCAAGACGATGACACTGACAGGCAGCATCACCATACTGAACTTTCATTCATACACTTGTCGGACTGACAGGCATGCATCACCATACTGAACCTTCATTCATACACTTGTCGGACTGACAGGCATGCATCACCATACTGAACCTTCATTCATACACTTGCTGGACTGACAAGCATCCATCACCATACTCTGAACCTTCATTCATACACTTGTCGGACTGACAGGCATGCATCACCATACTCTGAACCTTCATTCATACACTTGTCGGACTGACAGGCATCCATCACCATACTCTGAACCTTCATTCATACACTTGCTGGACTGACAGGCATGCATCACCGTACTGGACCGTCATTCGCCGATGCATGTGTATACGTTTCACCCATTCTCTGGTTTAAAAAAAATGAATAACAGAACGCTGCTCTTCTTTGGTGCATGTTACAAGTGGGCCGGCCATCTTTAAACTGTCCTTATGAATTCACCGTGTTCGTCTGCACCGTGATGTCACGGGATGACCCTCTTGACGCCCTTAAGAATATCTAAAGGTTACAAGACAATGGCATGGTTTTGGAATTTCTATCCCTCTTTTCACACTTGGTAAGAAAATGGAAGAAGAGATTAGCAAGATTAGCTTAAGAGATTAAACTGGATTTAGACAAAGAACAGGAAAGAGAGATTGCATACTCAACATGCGTTTAATAATAGAGAAGTGAAGAGCAATTAATGTAAACATATTCTCATGTTTTGTGGATTATTCCAAGGTATTTGACTGTGTACAACATCAGAAACTTTGGGAAATCATGTGGAAAATAGTCTTTCCATCACATGTTGTCCAACTCATTAAAATTCTCTATATAGACCAGGGGTCACCAAACTACGGCCCGCGGGCTGGATCCGGCCCGCGACGTTATTTCATCCGGCCCGCCGTGGGTATTCGAACTTGCTTGATTTAACGTATGAAACACGAGACGTTGTGATACAATTTAAATGTAAATATTATGTTTAGAATAATAGGAGATCTTCACACGTGCGGAGACCTCATGGCTGCACTAGGCTGTTTATTTAGGCGGCCTTATTTATATATTTTGCAAACCTTATTATGAGATATATTCTATTACCAAATGAAGCCGCCTACCGCGGCTCTACAAGAGTATGGAGTAGCATATCCCATGATACCCTGGTAAAAAGATGCATAGGATGCTGGGATGTTGTGTTGGCGTGCCTATAAGAGTCCAGTCACGCCATGTTCCCGCCTCTTTGGCCTTGAGAACAACTGAGGCTGAAGAGATGTTGATGTCTAATTTTCAGCAGAGGGTTTGAACTCATCCCTCTCAGCTACTACCAAGCAGATGGGCGAACATGTCCCAGGCACGGTGCTTGAGAACAATAAGGGAGGGGTATATGCTTGGGAAGAGAGGAAGAGGAAGGCCAAAGAGAAGATGGGTGTAGGATGTGGAGGATTATCTCCAGATGGATGTATCTGAAGCGGGACATCTGCTTATGATCGAGAGGTTTTCCGGAAGGTTGTTATGGCTGCGAGGTTCTGCAAAGAATATGCTATTGAATGAATGACCTTTGTTTCATCTTGTTGTGGGACGCAGAGGTGTTTCCAAGGCACCATGGCCGGGTTATATACTGGCCAAGACCTATTGACGCGTCCTCGTCGAGCTTCCTGGGCAACAGGTCCCTTCAAAGTCCTGGCTAAAGTCAGTAGGATCGCCGATTCCTCCGAAGTCGGAGAGTGTCTGCCTGTACGGCGAGGAACCACCAGTCTGCACACTAATAAGCCAGACATGGGACAACGGATACTCACGAAAACCTCAGGTCCTGTATGACATCACACTGATGTTGGACAACAGGATGCCTTCATCCGACATACAGGACTTCGCGTTGGAGCTCAAGCCAACGAACACAAGCAAGCAAGCAAGCATCTTGTTGTCTGATAATTGCTGGTGTTGTTTATCAGACTACAGTTACAGTGTTGGATGATTATCCATGCTGTGATGAGGATCACTGGAACTGTGTTGGATGACCACCCATGCTGTGATGAAAGATCACTGGCACTGTGAAGGATGATCATGTGTATGTTTATTTCTTCTTCTTTCGTTCGCTTGAAATATGTCTATATCTGCAATGTCGTCTCTTGCATGAATTGAACTGTTTTTTTCAGTTCACACAGTGGTCCATAGAGTTTATCTTCCACCGTCGTCTCTCTAGGCCAGAAGGTTTGCCTAGATATGTTATATTTTGGGCAGTCTTGGAGTATGTGCTCTGCTGTCTGCGACGCCAATCCACATGTGCACATGGCTGTTTCACCAATCTTGAATTTTGTATACATGTGGTTGCGTAATCTATTGTGTCCTGTTCTGAGGCGCAGAATAATGACTTGTTCTGGTCTGTCCATAATGTGGTAGTCATCTTGAGCAGGTTTTGGTGGCTTTCTGACTGATTTGATCATTCTTTTCTTTTGGTGGTATGTAACGGGCACATCAGGCTGTTCCTCTTTGGCTCCTTCCTTAGCCAATTGATCAGCTCTGTCGTTTCCGGGTACTCCACAGTGGGATGGTATCCACTGTATGGTGACTTTATGCTGACTGCTAAGTTCAGAAAGTAGTGTCCTTAGTACTGGCAATTTCCCAGAGAGGAGCGCCTCGAGTACTGATTTTGCATCTGTTAGTAGCACCACAGGTTGTGTACCATTGCTGTTATTTAGTAATTTCTCTGTTGCTATCTTGATTGCCTCAATTTCGGCATCATAGTTATGGCAGTACTTTCCTGTCGGTACTCTGGCTGTGTCCCTAGTATTATTTGGGTATTCTATGTACACTCCCGCTCCTCCATTTCGAACAGCATTTTGTGCTGACCCATCTGTGTAGACTCGGATCCAGAGGTCCTGTGGGTATTCTTCATCAAGGAAGCTGAGAGTGGCTGTTCTGCGCTGCACACTGTTCTGTTCTTCCTTGTCAAATATTCCTCTCACTTTTGTCTGGATTTGTAATGATAGTCTATGCTCATCTTTCCATGGAGTTCGCTCTGGAATAGTTGTTAGGGGGATACAAACTGTGGGCAGATCAGTGGTTTCTCTGCAGAGTCGTTTGGCCTGGTGGATAAAACTACTTCTTTTCAACCGCCCCATAGCTAGGTTTTCAAATCTGTTCTTCATAGGGTGGCCTGGCAAGCTGAGGAACTTTTCTGCTTGTATTAGCGTTTTCGTATCTCTGCGCTCACTCAGTGCCTGTGTCCTCCCCATCTTCTCCATTTCCACTATAGGGGTTGATCTCATCCCTCCTGTGGTGACTCTAAGTGCTTGATTTTGCACCTTGTCCAGCTCTTGTAGTGTGGTATTTGATGCTGAACACCACGCAGTTGACCCATATTCCAGGTGTGGTCGTATGCTCTGTTGGTAAACTTTGCTAAGTATTTTCGTACTGGCTCCCCATGTGGTTCCACTTAGCTTTCTCAGGATGGCTATTTTCCTTCTGGCTTTTGCTACTGCTTTGTTGATGTGCTTTCTCCATGTCAGCTTGCCATCAAATGTTACTCCAAGGTATGTTGGTTCTTTATCTTCTCTTAGGGGTGTTCCATTTATCTGGATGATCCCTGCCTTTTGTTTTGGAGAGAGGGTAAATAGGGTGGTGCTGCACTTGTCAGTGTTTATGCTGACACACCATCTATTTGCCCATGCAGCAAATGTATCTACAGCTCTTTGTAGCAATCTGGTGGCCACTGATGCATATTCATTTGTGCTCCATAGAACCAGGTCATCGGCGTACATTGCCGCTTTAATTCCATGCGGTAGGTGAGCAACAAGATCATTGATGAAGATTAGAAAAAGTGTGGGGGACAAGACTCCGCCCTGGGGGACACCGTGACGCAGTAGTACTTTCTTGCTCTTGAGTCCGTCTATCTGTACTCGGGCTCTTCTGTTGTGCAAGTATGCTTTCACCCATTTGTACATTCTTCCATTGACTTTGCAGTTTCTCAGTTTCTTCATCAGACCTTCTTTCCAGACTTTGTCAAAGGCTTTCTTCAGATCTATCCATGCCGCAAGCACCAGCTTCTTCTCTTGGAATGCATCCTCAATTTCTTGAGAGAGGTAGGTTGTCTGATCTTCCGTAGAGTAGCACTGCCTAAAGCCAGCCTGCTGTGGCACAAGGATGTTTTTACTTTCAATGTACCACTGCAGTCTGTGATTGATGATGCGCTCCAGTGTTTTGCAGAGACAGCTGGTGAGGCTAATTGGTCTGTAGCTAGAGGCAATGGAACCATCTTTCCCTGATTTTAGGAGGGGTATCATGATTGCTTCTCTCCAGGCTTGTGGAACACTGCCTAAGGTCCAGCTGTTATTGAAGATCTGCAACAGCTTTGTTTTGGCCTCTGTTCCTAGGTTCCTGATCATTTCATTGGAGATACCATCAGCTCCTGGTGACTTTCTCATTTTCAGTTTTGATATGGCTAGCTCCAGTTCGCTGATTGTGATGGGTGCCTCCAGAACCTCATGTACTATTTCCTTCTGTCCTGTATGTTGTCGTTTCTCTCGAATCTCTTGTTGATTCTCTGGACTAATTTTGATATTGCTATCTTGTGCGAACGAGTCCGCAAAATGGTCAGCTGCTTGCTTTCTTGTTAAGATTTTTCCATCTTTATGTAGTGCAATTTTGGAGTTTCTCCCTGTGCCCTCGTCATTAAGCTGTTTTATTAGCTTCCACAATTTCCTTGTGTCTCTTTCAAAGTTCAGAGACTCCGTTTTCTCCTGCCAGCTTTTCCGTCTAGCCTGCAGCTTGGCCCTTTGAAATTTGGCTTTTGCATGCTGGAATTTATTGTGGTGCTCTTGGCTGGGTGTGGCCTCTGCTTGCTTTCTACACACTTCAACATCATTATGCAACTGTTCCAGTTCACTACTCCAGTAGGGTTTATATTGTTTACGGGCTCCTCTTGGTACTGTTTCTCGCGCTGCCTGTAGTATGCATTTCCCAAACTCTTCAACTGCTTTATTTATGTCTTTCTCAGTGTTCAGGTTTCTAACCAGTATGCTGGTGCGATGCTTGTACATTGCCCAGTCTGCTTTCTTGTAGTTCCACCTCGAGAGGGTGCTGCTTTCACTTACAAGCTCATTTTCTACGGTTAGATAGACTGGCCGATGGTCACTGCCACCAAGTTGTTTCCCAACAGTTCGTGTAATGTTCCACTCCAGGTCTGGTGAATGAAAAGCCAGGTCAGGTGTAGTTGAAGAGTGCCATGATCTCGAGTAGAAAGTATGTGGGTCGGACGGCTTGTTAATCAACATGAATCTATTCTCATCTTGCCAGTCTTCCAGTCTCTCTCCTCTCTGGTCCATGTGATCATAGCCCCAGCTCTGCGAGTGGCTGTTGAAATCGCCACACACAATCATTTTTTCTTTTAGTGGTAGAGTGTCCAGTGCCTGTGGGCGGTCACTTGGACAGTAGTAATTGATCAGATGTAGATCTGTATTACCTGTCTTAAGTTTAAGTGTCTGATACTCAGCCCCTTCCATGTAGACTTTGATTTGGGAAGCCATGATGTTATTTCTTACAAGGGTCAGTATCCCACCTTTTCGCCTGTTCTTTCGGTCAGATCGGTAACACTGGTAGCCTCTGATTTTAAAGGCTATATTTTCGTTGAGGTGAGTTTCTTGCAAGCAACATATGCTTACTTTCTCTTTGTCCAGGATGTTTTCTAATTCAACTTTTTTGTTGCTGACTCCCTCCGCATTCCAGTGCATTATTTTAAGTCTTAGTTTAGTATGGCCAGTCGTCCTATTCTCATGTCCCCTGGCTCCACAGGACATCTGAGAAGGACCTCCAGTAGTTGGGGTTGGACCCTTTCGAGACATACGGCCCGGCACTGCACCTGCCTGGGGGTCCAAAGCAGGGCGAGCACCATAACGATTAGCAGTAGTCGACATATTCCATTTTGCGTGATTGCGTGGCATCCTGATTTCTGTGGTGCGCCTCTTGGCTGGTTGCCTCCGTCTTCAGCACCTTTCTTTGCTAGAGCAGACTGTGGTCTCACTCGAGTGTAGATGTGTACGCGCGCACACGCCTGTCTGCGCATGCATGTCCGTGCATACACATCTAGAGCATACTGGTTATTTTCCGGCGCCAGAGACTCGCCGTCGCCCCTTCTCCTGTTAGTTTAAACAGGCCCGCCACGTGAAGGCCAGGAGTTGGACTTTTGCTGCATAGGTTATGTATTCACGAGCCATTGAGGTATTTGAGCAATGTTGGGCGCTCACCCCAACACCGCGCCTCGGCTACATACAGCAACATTTGGAACCCTGTATGTTTATTCATCGAGATGCCTATTTTGTCATTTCATCTAATCATGGATTTTATTTATTAGGTCACTAGCTGACCCTGCCCGGCTTCGCCCAGTCCCTGGTGGGAAGCATCTCATTTAATTCATATAAGTAGTCATATAAGTTCCCGTTCCCGTTACCGACTATCTGTCTGTCTGTCTGTCTGTCTGACCCGGCCCGACATCGCCCAGCTCCTGGTGTGAAGCATCTCATTTAATTTATATAAGTAGTCATATAAGTTCCTGTTCCCGACTGTCTATCTGTCTGTCTGTCTGTCTTTCTGTCTGCCTGACCCTGTCCGGCTTCATTAAATTCATACAACAAAAAAAAATGTAACTTAAAAGAACGTTCTACCACACACCATCCATTATTTTTAATGAAAACTCTTTCTAATCACCTGCATGACTACAGTAACTTCTTAAGCAAAAAAAGATGAGTTACAATGTTATGCATTGTGCATCATTTTTATGAAAACTTTGAAAATGCCTTACAGATTGTATCATTATTTATTATAACTCATATGCCGGTACATAACTATGGACAAAGAGTTTATAAATCTTTGAAAACGATGCCACAATATGACTATAAGTTATACAGAAAAGTTATGCCCCTTGAAATAACTTTTACAGAGTTAGGTCCCCTGAGATATATGAAATTATGATGAAAAATGAAAAATGAAATAATACTGAGTAAGCAGGCGATTTCACACTAACAAAATATCACAGTTGGCATCTCTGGAATGAAAGGAAGGCGTGTAGAAAATTTCATCTCAATCGGATGGGCCGTTCGCGAGCGCATAAAGGACATACGGACAGAGATACGCACATCCTTTTTTATATATAAGATTGACATTATTAATCAGATGTTGTTGTATCTTTTTAATTACATTATTCTGATTCCCTTTACTAGGACCTGAATTTCTTCTGATATCTCTAAATCGTTGTTTTCTTGTTAACCATAGAATGAGATTCTCTTTATCTTCTAATCCTCTCTTCTTCTACGGCCCATGGGCAGTAGGCGTTGTGCTATTATCTCCATCATCTCTGTGCCATTACACAAAGGTACCTATAAACTGTATATGTACCTTTGATGAGCCGTAGCTTCACCAGTGACCCCTAGTCCTCTGCATTTCTTGTGTTTCAATAGGATTTTAAATTATGATTTTAATTATGTTTCTAATTTAATATCTTTTTTTTTTTCATTTCCAGCTCCCGTGTACTTCAGCCTTAATTATGGCTACTAGGAAAAGAAAAGTGGACGCCGAGTGTCGATTTTTCAATGAAGAATGGGGAGTAAAGTACTTCTTTGTGGAAACAAAGGACCAGAAACCCAGTTGCGTAATATGCAGCGAAAGTGTTGCCGTTTTGAAAGAGTACAATCTTCGGCGTCACTACGAAACAAAACATCTATATTAAAAGTTTTCTGTCTGGGAAATATGAGACCATTAAGCGTGGTTTTGAAACACAAAGAAATCTCTTCACGAGAAAATTTGCTGAAAATGAATCTGTCACTCGTACAAGTTACAAAACAGTGCATACGATGGCAACTTCATCAAAGAGTGTATGATCGAAGCAGAAAATGACTTGTGTCCTGAGAACGCCGATTTGTTTGGAACTATCAGCCTTTCGGCAAGTACAGTTGTGCCGAGAACAGAAGACCTTGGAGAGAACATAGTGCTACAGATACGCGAGAAAGCTAGGAACTTGTAGTGGTATTCTCTGGCGCTGGATGAGTCTACTGATCTCTCGAGAACGTCACAACTTCTCGTGTTCATTCGTGGTGTCAATTTGGACTTTCAGGTATCGGAAGAGTTGGCATCCGTTTGCAGCATGCATGGAACAACAACTGGGAAAGTCATTTTTGTGGAAATGCAAACAATTTTGCAAGACTATAACCTTCAGTGGAATCAGCTTCTAGGTGTTACAGTTGATGGAAGGGGAAAAAACATGGCTGGAGTGAGGAAAGGTCTGGTGGGGCAGATTAGGACACAGTTGGAAGATTTGCAAATTCCGGGCGCTCTGTTTATACACTGCATCCTACATCAGCAAGTACTCTGTGTGAAACTTAGATATTTATTGTGTACTGAAACCAGTCGTTTCTGCTATTAACTGCAATCGGAAACACGTACTCATTCACCGTCAGTTCTAGGCTTTTCTTGAAGAAATTGATTCTTAATTCTGTGACTTGCCTTATCACACATGAGTCAGGTGGCTCAGCTGCAGTAAAGTCCTGCTTCGTTTTTACAAGCTCCGAAAGGACATAGATGTTTTCCTCACTGAAAATAAATATAGCTGATTCACAGCTGTCAGATCCTACATGGCTGTCAAAGTTGTCATTTTTGGTCGACATGAATGAACTGAACATGCAACTTCAGGGAAAGAATTACCTCGTCTGTGATCTCTACAGAACCATCAAAGGATTTCAGAGAAAGCTGTTATTGTTGGAAGCACAACTGGAAGGAGAAAACCTTTCTCATGTTCACTGTTTGAAAGAGTTTGGAGAGATTTTCAGACCTTGACAGAATTGAGAGTGACATTCTTCTATTCCAGAATCCGTTTGATTGTAACCTTGATGATGTGCCAGTTGAACTACAGTTGGAGCTCATTGATTTGCAAGCAAATTACTTGTTGAAAGAGAAGCACAGAGAAGGAAGTACCGCTGCGTACCTGATGTTGAGTTTCCGAAACTTAAGATATTTGCCGCTGGTATGGCATCAGGTTTGGAACAGCTTATGTCTGTCAGCAATCATTTTCAAAAATTAAGTCTGTGAAGTCACCACATCGAATGAGATTGACTGATGAACATTTGAAAGCAATTCTCTTGATTGGATGCAGCAATTCCAAACCAAACAGGGGTGGTATTTTGAAAGCCACACGTCAGTTTCACAAATCTCACTAACCTCTTTTGCTGCTTAGTTTGTGAGATTCAGATATGTGCACATTAGGTCTGATGTAACTATCTTTTTGCTAACGTCGCTTTCTTTGATAACTTTGTTTAGTAAATAAATATCTTGGCTGTCTTTGTTTTGTGTGTGTGTGTGTGTGTGTGTGTGTGTGTGTGTGTGTGTGTGCGCGCGCGCGCATTGCACGCCCTTCCCATGATTAACTTAGTTTTTCGTCTTGTTTCCCATAGCTGTCGTTCTAGCTTGCAATTATTGTTAAAGTTAGTTGCATATCCTTTACAGGACGTTTGCAGTCCACACAATCATTATTTGCTGTGGTTGATGTCTTGGCAAGTTTACTTTCAGTAGTTTACAATTGCTTTCTGAACGACCGGTGCCCATAACATAGCGTAAAAACAAGCGCAAGGTTGTCTGCTGCCAAATAGCCCGCATCTGTGTTTCGAACGTGGATATACGGATTACGAACCGCGTCAGTAAGACCTTCGCCACGGAGGGGGCGCAAGTATTGTACAGAATGACTATCCGGCCCGCGATCGTCATTTTTGTCATTTATCCGGCCCGCCGTGAAAAAGTTTGGTGACCCCTGATCTAGACGAACAAAATGTGGTTAAAATAGATGGTGAGACATCAAGCAAGGAGTCGTCAGCGTTGCCTGCGGTCCCATTATTTGTTTAACCTGTACGCCGAAAATATGATGATACATGTCACAGGTGATATAACCAAGGTGCTATATACTGCCCTATATATCGGTGGTCAAAAAATACCAGAGATTCCATATGCTGATGATACGGAATTGCTATCCACATTACAGAATGGTATAGAATAACGAATAACCTTAACCCAAAATAATAGTGAAAATCATTCAACAACTTATACAACAATTAGATGTTTAAGAGCACGCATCTTTCCCATTACAACATACGCTTGAAAGACCTGGACACTTACTCAACAAGCTGAACAGAGCATAGATGCCTTTGAATATAAATGTTATAGACGGGTTCTAAGAATATCTTGGATACAGAAAAGAACAAATGCATCCATACGATAAAAACTGAATATTGAATAATGGCTGGCTGCGAAAGACTATAAAACAAAAACACTGAAATATTTGAGACACTTGAAACGTCATGAACGTTTGGAGAGAACAATCATGCAGGGGTATATGCCTGGGAAGAGAGGAAGAGGAAGACCAAAGAGAAGATGGGTGCAGGAGTGGCAGATGATCTCCAGATGGGTGTATTAGACGCGGGACATCTTGCTTGTGATCGAGAAGTTTTCCGGACCTGTCCGTTATGGGAGCTAATTTCTGCAAAGGAATCCATCGCATCATCTTTTTTCCAGCTATTTCATGAAGATAGAAGTATTCAGGTTTGTCACTTAAAATATGACATGTTTCGATTGTGTGCACCTAACTGCAATTCGACTGGCCAAATAATATGGCTGCCCTAAACTGTTGAATTGGAGCGTGTTAGCAACTTCCGTTATAAGCAGCGAATTGTGATAGAATTTCTCGTTGCAGCGAAGGAAACTGTTGTGAAGATGAACAAGTGTCTACGTGATGTGTATAGAAGTTTTGCAGTTGACGAAAGTACAGTCTGTCGCTGGGCTCTGAAAATCATAGGATCAGGAGGTGGAGATACGGAGCTGCTTGATCGGCCGCGCTGTGGGCGTCCTGACACAGCTACCAACACAGAAATGTTGAAAGCACTTTGGCCATTGTTCTTACTCATAGGTGAATCACTACTCGTCAGTTGGCATTACAGCTCTCAGCCAACAATAGTAGTGCAAATAGTATTATACAAACTCTCGGCTTGTGTAAGGTTTGCGCGAGATGGGTTCCTCAATGTCTCACAAATGACCGCCGATTGCAAAGGAAAGCAATTTCTTCCTTATTTGTTGGAGCGTTTCAATGCTGACGGAGAGAATTTGTTAAGTAGCTAAGATAGTTACAAGTGACGAGACCTGGGCACATCGTCTTGAACCTGAGATAAAAAGACAGTCAATGGAATGGCATTATCGGCAATCACAAGGAAGAAAGTAATACAAGATAACTCTTTCAGCTTGAAAGGTCATGATCACTGCCTTTGGCGACAACGATTGCGTGATTCTTGTAGATGTTATGCCAAGAGGAGAGACAATCAATTCGCAAGCTTACATTAAGACATTGACAGAACTCAATCAACCTTTTCGCAGAGTTCGGCCTCACAATATCCCAGCAGACCTGCTTCTCCTTCACGACTATGCGCGCCTTTACACAAGTCTGGCAACAAGGGAAGCAATCACCAAATTGGGTTGGATTGTACTACTCCATCCACTCTATTGTAAACATTTGGCACCCTCTGATTTTCATCCATTTGGTCCACTTGAAGATGCACTGCATGGGACAAGGTTTGAAGATGATGAAGGAGTGATTCATGCAGCGAAGAAATGGCTACATGATCAAGACAAAATCTGGTACGGGCAAGGAATACGTACGCTTGCTTCACGTTGGCATAAAGCCGTACAAGTTTATGGGGATTATGTTCAATAATACCGGTGTTAACATTATATCCCATGTATATTGTGTACACATTACATGTTTTTTTTGTGTTGTTGCAGTAAATCGTTCCTGAAATAAAATGATGTAGTGTATTATTTCCTTAAATTCCCTCATATATATATATATATATATATATATATATATATATATATATATATATATATATATATATATATATATATATATATATATATATGCTCGTGTGGGCAAGGACTCGAGTTCATGGCCAGTGTGCCTTGGAAAATACAACATCGGTCGCATGAATGATAATGGACAAAGGCTGCTGGAGCATTGCACTAGAAATGACCTATGTATTACAAACTCCTTTTTTAAAACAAAAGAGATGCATAAGGTCACATGGAAACATCCAAGATCCGGCCATTGGCATCAGCTGGACTTCATTATCACACGGAGACAACATCTGAACCATACATCATTAACTCGAAGTTACCACAGTGCTGACTGTGATACAGATCATTCTTTGGTTGTTGCAAGGGTAAGACTGAGACCAAAGAGAATCTACACAGCTAAACACAAGTCTAGCCCCAGGATTAATATTATTAACACTCACGATCCTGGAAAGTGCTTTGAATTTCAACAGCAACTTGAGGACGCTTTCAATGATACATCAGAAAATTGTATAGTAAATGATAAATGGAGTAAACTTAAGGAAACTATTTATAAAACAGCGGTAGGGGTTTACGGCACTGTGGATCATAAGAGGCAGGACTGGTTTGTGGCAAACAGCCAGATACTGCAGCCCTTGATTGATAAAAAGAAGATAGCTCTCTTAAGAAACAAGGAAAGACCAACGCGTAACACTCTGAGTGAGCTGAAGCAAGCGAGGAAGGGTGTACAAAAGGCTGCCAGGCAGTGTGCAAATGACTATTGGATCAAGTTATGTGAGTCCATTCAAATCGCAAGTGATAAGGGAAACATCAGAAGCATGTATGAAGGGATAAAGAAAGCCTGTGGTCCAATGATCAAAAGAAGTGCACCGCTGAAAACCTTGACTGGAGAAATCATCACTGATAAGAAACAGCAGATGGATAGATGAGTCGAGCACTATTTAGAGCTTTACTCAAGTGAGACCAAGCTGGCGGATGATGCCCTCAACGCCATAGAGGCCTTGCCAACTCTTGACCACCTGGACACACTTCCCACTATAGCAGAAGTTAAGTGTGCTATAAATGAGCTTGCATCTGGCAAGGCTCCAGGTAAGGATGGGATTCCAATAGAGGTGATCAGGAGTGGGCAAGACACCCTCGCTCTACAGATCCACCAGCTAATAGAGCTATGCTGGCGAGAAGGACAAGTCCCACAGGATTTCAAAGATTCAAACATCATAACGCTGTACAAGAACAAGGGAGATCGGAGCGACTGCAACAACTATAGGGGTATTTCACTTCTGTGTATTGTTGGGAAAGTATTTGCCAGAATTGTCCTGCGCAGACTTCAAGTCCTGTGAGATCAAGTCTACCCCGAATCGCAGTGCGGCTTCCGTCAGAACCGGTCTACCATTGATATGATATTCTCATTGCGACAGATGCAAGAAAAATGCCGGGAACAAAATCAGCCACTGTTTATTGCCTTCATTGACCTCACAAAGGCATTCGATTTGGTCAGTCGTGAGGGTCTGTTCAAAGCACTAAAGAAGATTGGCTGTCCACCAACTCTTCTGTCCATTGTGGAATCGTTCCACACAGGCATGAAGAGTATAATCAAGTTTGATGGCTCAACTTCAGAAGAGTTTGAAATCAAGAGTGGAGTTAAGCAATGTTGTGTACTATCCCCCACCCTCTTTGGGATATACTTTTCACTTCTACTGAAATATGCCTTTCGTGATCAGGATGACGGTATATACATTCACTCACGCTCAGATGGTGGCCTCTATAATGCTCAGAGATTGAAGGCCAAGACCAAAATTAGCAGGGTACTAATCAGAGAGTTGCTTTTTGCGGATGATGCTGCGATTACGACCCACTCTGAGGAAGAATTACAACATCTACTATCTGCATTCTCCAATGCTTGTTCTGAATTTGGTTTAACAATTAACAAAAAGAAGACACAGATTATGTCACAAGGTGCACATGGTGTACCATCAATCTTTATTGACGACGCCGAACTGGAGATAGTAGACCATTTTACATATCTAGGATCAGAGGTAAATAGCAAATTATCCCTCGATCAGGAAATCAACATCAGGATTGGCAAGGCAGCAACAACAATAAACATGTTAGCAAAAAGAGTCTGGGAGAACAGGAAGCTTACTGCCAAAACAAAAGTCCTCGTCTACCAAGCCTGTATCCTTAGTACTCTTCTTTATGGCAGTGAAACCTGAACAACTTACTCACGCCAAGAGAAACGTTTAAACAGCTTTCATGTGCGGTGTCTGCGAAGAATACTTGATATTAAGTGGCAAGACAAAATCACAAATACTGAAGTATTGGAAAGATCAGGTTGTGTGACGGTGTATTCCATGCTCAGTCTTCGTAGACTTAGATGGATAGGACACGTTAGGAGGATGGATGATGGTAGAATACCAAAGGACATCTTTTTTGGTGAATTACAGACGGGTAGGAGATTTCAGGGTCGGCCTCTACTACGATACAAAGATGTGTGCAAGCGGGACATGATTGATACAGGCATTGATAATGCACAATGGGAGCATGTCGCCGCTGAACGTGTAGCATGGAGGGCAACTATCAGAAATGGAATAAAGACAAAGGAGAAAATGATTGCAGATAAAGCACACACAGAACGTGAGAGACGTAAGATGGTGCAAAATGGTGGAAATGACCATGTTTTCACATGCACCTACTGTGGGCAAACATTTGCAGCAAGAATTGGCCTTACCAGCCACACTCGCCACCGCCATGGATCGTAGTTATTGCCATATGACAGTTATTAAGCCTTTTTGAAGCACAATGTACCAAACTATCATCTGTCAAGACGGAAAGTTGCCAATGTAATGTAATATATATATATATATATATATATATATATATATATATATATATATATATATATATATATATATATATATATCACCACGTAACACACATGTATATATACATATATACACGTATGTGTGGGAATGTGTGAGAGAGAAAGAGAGAGAGAGAAAGAGAACTACTCTGTGTGTGTGTATGTGTGTGTATGTGTGTGTATGTGGATGTGTGTGTGGTGATCGTGGATTTCAGTTCACATCAGGGTTGTTTGTGACAAATTTCTCTATTCTTCCAGGTCGACCCAGCCAAAACTGAGTACCTGGAAATGTCTTGGGAAGTGCAGGCGGCCGGGGAGATACTAACCACAGTATCCACCGAGTGCTTATTTGTCTATAAAATGGGTCTAGCTCTATATGCCGATCATACCTTAAGGCGACAATAAAGGGGTCCTTACTTTTCTTTTATCTGGAACAATGGTCACATCTAATAACAAATGTCACATGTTTGATCAGATTTGTGTACGTGCCAGTTTAGCTGAGTTCATTTCAGATTAACATCGATGCACGATCCACGCA
This sequence comes from Cepaea hortensis, assembly GCA_963921405.1. Lineage (NCBI taxonomy): Eukaryota > Metazoa > Mollusca > Gastropoda > Stylommatophora > Helicidae > Cepaea > Cepaea hortensis. The sequence continues at coordinate 87,812,340 of OY992881.1, forward strand.
TTCTTAGGTGCTTTGGAAAGGAATAATAATGGCTGCTATTTATAGTTATTAATCGCGGTGAGGAAAGAGCTCTTAACAATTATTCTGAGCCAATCCTGGTGTACAGAAGCGAATCATGGACAATGGTGGGGAATTATGTGCAAGGTCAGAGATGTCGTTTTACAGCAGAACGATCAGAACACTCGGGGCAGATAGAAACAGTAATAAAGACATCTTGAAAGTCAACATCTTTTGACCATATTACGAGAAGGGAAAGCTGCAGCATACCGTAAATTTAGTAAACGGTTTTGTCCATATTGTCAAACATACAACAAGATAGAAGCTATAGAGGAGCTGAGTGCCACAGCGACCACTTCCACGTTGGGGCAAAATTTTAAATAAAACTTAAAAGAGCTTTCTATGCTAAACTACAAAGGTTACACCCAACATATAACAGAGAAAAACTACAAGAAATTACAGTCAAAGAGAAATTTGCAGATGAAATAAAATGTAATCTTGAAATTCTATAAAATCCGTTGGAGGAAAGCGTTGACCAAACTTGGTTGAACATCAAGAATACAATTCAATCTACTGCAGAAGAATGTCTCGGTGTGTTAACCACGCATAGAAAGAACAGATGGTTCAATCCAAAATGTGAAGAAGCAGTCATTAGGAAAAAGAATGCCAGAGAGCTATGGCTAAATGACATCAACAACATCCAAAAGGAAGAGCAATATAGAAATGAATGTAAAGAGGCTACAAAAATAGTTCGACAGCAGAAGCGAGAATATATGAGTAATATAATCAAAGATATGGAAACTAATCACCAGAAAAACGAATCCAGAAAGTTTTTTAAAGAACTGAAGTCAATGAAACGAGGGCACCAACACAACACATATGGTTTAAAAGACAAAAATGGGAATATGATAAATACCAATGAGGATATGTGCAACACATGGAAAGAATACTTTGTTGAATTACTAAATTGTGAAGCTCCAAGTAACACTTTCCCAGAGGAAGAGTTTCTAACGTGTGAACCACAAATTGAAGAACCTGCATTTGAAGAAATCCTATTTGCAATCACACGACTTAAAAACAATAAGGCAACTGGGGCTGATGGAATTGCTGCTGAATTTATAAAGGCGGGTGGCCATGCATTACATCTAAAGCTATACGAACTAATAATACAAATCTAGAGGACTGAAGAATTACCCCTTGACTGGAAAGAGTCATTATTGATACCTATCTTTAAGAAAGGAGACAAGTTCCAATGTGAAAATTATAGAGGAATATCACTACTGTCCATAAGCTATAAGATACTATCCAAAGTATTACTAAATAGACTAAAACCATATTCAGAATACATATTAGGTGACTACCAGGCGGGTTTTAGACAAAACATATCAACAATAGATTAGATATTTATCTTACGACAAATAGCCGAGAAAAACTGAGAATATAAAAAAGATCTCCATAACATATTTGTGGATTTTATAAAGGCTTATGATAGCGTCCATAGGAATAGTCTATGGAATGCTATGCGGGAATTTGGAATACTAAGGAAGTTAATCAACATGACCAGACTATGCATGGAAGATACTTATAATATAGTAACATATAAAGGCAGGAAATCAGACCCTTTCCAAATAACATCTGGCTTGAAACAGGGTGATGCACTATCGCCGCTACTCTTCAATCTGGCTCTAGAGAAAGTTGTAAGGAGGGTAAAGGAGGGATGTGATATTGGAGGAACATCCAAGCTGCTTGGTTGTGCAGACGATATAGATATTATAGGGGAAAATGAACAAAAGACATTGGAAATATTGACTCATTTAAAGGAAAAAGCCCAACAGATGGGGCTGGTTATCAACCAAGATAAGACATAATATATATGATAATTTCAAGAGAAGGAATGGCTAAAAACTCTGGCCACATACAAATAGATAATATGACAATTAAAAGAACGGAAACATACAAATACCTGGGTACAATCTTCAACTGCTCCAACATCATAAGGGAAGAAATACAAAATAGAATAAATTCTGGAAATAAGATATACTATGCACTACAACATCTACTAAAATCAAAGGCGCTATCTCGTAACACCAAGATCACAATATACAAAACGCTGATCAGACCAGTTGTGCTGTATGGCTCTGAAACCTGGAGTACAACGAAAGGAGACGAAGCCTTGCTACAAACCTTTGAGAACAAAGTTGTAAGACGCATCTTTGGACTCATTAGGGATACACAAAGTGGAGAGTGGAAAAGAAGAAGTAACAAAGACATTTATTATCTGTTTACGTCCCCGCTAATCACTGGTATCATGAAGGCTAATAGACTACAATGGCTGGGGCATATAGAAAGAATTGAAGATAATAGGGAAACAAAACTCGCTTACACTCAGGAAATAAATGACCGTAGACCCCGAGGTAGACCAAGAAGACGCTGGAGAGATAATATACATACAGACCTACAAGCACTTGGAATCAATGACTGGCAAGAGAAGGTCAACCAGAGAGACGAATGGAGACGGATTGTATCTGCAGCAAAGAACCTCAATGGCTCGGAACGCTGAAGAAGAAGATCGTCAAATATAATGTAAAAGTGTATAAGTAAAATAAAATTGCATAATTAGTTATTTATACAGCTTAATAACCTATAAATAATTAATAATTATTTATTGTGATAGGTTGATGTAAACAAAATGGATATATATATATATATATATATATATATATATATATATATATATATATATATATATGTATATATATATATATATATATATATATATATATATATGTATATATATATATATATATATATATATATATATATATATATATATATATATATATATCGTCGTCGTCATTATCATCCACTTTTACCGTTATGCGTCGTGAGAGGTGGGGTGGGGGATATGTCTCAGTGTCCGATAGGTCGCATCATGTTAATGAAGACGATGTACAGGACCTGCCCGTATGTCCGCCACGCCAGTTCTAGCCCCAGGTTTAAACAGGCAAATGTGATACCACCCTCATTAGTGAAGTACCAGCTGTAAATGAAACATTGCCATTAACGATGGGAACTACAAGCATTGTACCTAACAAACTGATGTTGATAGGATCTTTGAAGCCTTGCTTGACGAAACAGATCACATTAATGACATTCGCCACAGTGCCAAAGATGGCCAGAAGCTGGCCAACAACAGCGTAGAAGATCCACTGAAGAATGTTTCTAACTCTGTCGGTGACCAGCACATCAGATGTCTCAGTTACAGCAAGAGTGATGTTTATGTGTTGTATATCAGCAGTTGATGCCATGGTAGATTTATCTTTAATTCTGTCAATCATTGGCATGTTGGATTTTTATTGAATGGTAAATAGCTTTGTGAGAAAATTCATTGAAATGTCGTATATTGAGTTTATAATTGAGTATACGCAAACAAAAAAATACTGTAAATTGCTTCTGAAGTGCGTGTAAGAATGAGAAACTATCTACCCTGACGTTTACGTCATACATGTTTGGCAACACATACGTAGTTCTAAATCACCCAGGAAGTAATTTGCATGCCATACAGTATACTGTTGTAGCTACATTGATTGTTTAGTCTTGGATTGCACTCACCAAGCTATCGAACAGTTATAATTTTTGCTAATATTACCGTACGCATTATGTTAAATATTTTAACTAATATTTTATATAATGGCAATGAGACACTTAGACGACCCATTTATAAAATAATAGGTCAGAAAATAATAGAAATAATGTCTGCGCGTGGCTACTTGTGGTAGAAATAGGAGTTTTAGCAGTTGCAATTTTGGAAATAATAGTTGAACTGTGACCCCAGGGAGAATTGTCTCGGCAAGAAGTAAATTACAGAGGACACAAACACATACATTATGTCGTTAAGCATCACCGTGAGTTTGTAATCAGACGCAAATTTACACATACATGTATATCTAGTATGGGTTATCAGTGTGTAAGTATCATGTACAACGCGGACTGAATTACAGGGACCCGCTATGATGTGAACATTATTGATCACCAAGTGGTTAATGGTGAGTAATGTTTTCGTTGTATTTTTCAGTTTTACACAATTTAATTTGAGGGAGCCATTCCTATCTGACGAGTAAGTATATAAATCAACGATGTATTCTTTTTATTATTATCATTAGTATTTTACTGCTACGTGAAGATATTTTTAGTAAATTTTCTTACTTCTTGAAAGATGTTCAAGCTGATCTAGTTCCACATGTGTCTTGTAACATCGTTTTTTTTTTTTTTTTCATCGGCCTAAGGCTTATAACTTAAGTTTGCTTACTACGTGTGTCCGTCTTCTTGACAAACTATTCTAGTTTCCAACAGCCAAGTATGACTAAACTGTTGGAATCAGAGAGGTCTACAACTGGTTGATGGAGATACACGCCAGTGGAGCTATGGGGTCGGCTGAATTTGGTGAAACACAATAAATCAATGTTTGCTCAGTGTAATCTTTACTAAAGTGTGAAACACAATATATCAATGTATGATCAGTGTAATCTTTACTAAAGTGTGAAACACAATAAATCAATGTATGATCAGTGTAATCTTTACTAAAGTGTGAAACACAATATATCAATGTATGGTCAGTGTAATCTTTACTAAAGTGCCACTCAATACACTGTCACTGGGTGTTTTTCCCAGTAATAAAAGGCTTGAGAGGTGTTTCTTTCGGAGCAGGTCTGGGGATGTGTCGTGTGTGTGTAAAGAATGACTGTCGTATTAGTTACTTGTTCTTCTTTACCACTTTAGTGTCGTCCCTGGAGTGAAGAGAATCAACACCCACATTATTTTTAATTCAATATCTCTATTCTGGAGAAATCCAGCAGACTCCGTCCACACACTCCCTCAATCTGAAGACACCTTCCTCTCACTCTTACTCACTCCTGGATCATGCCCCCTCTCATTCTTCCCCAACATAACATACTTGACAACTCTCGCTTCAACAAATAAAAACAAGAAATTTATTAAAGCAAAGAGTATATGTAGGAGAAGTGTATGTGTGTATAAGGTGTAGAATGTGTGACGGGTATTCTAAATCGTCTATAGACTCAGATCAGTGTTCAAGAGGATATTCATTCTCATCCCTGTGCTGAAGACACACCAGCACCATGTATCCCATACAAGTAGCCTCACCCAGGTGATGCTCCTCCGGTCACGTGAAGACTTCCTCCGTTGTCTCTGGAACCACCAGGATGCTTGGACACCCCTGACAAACACTGTCTAATTAGAGTCTGATTCACACTATGAACTTCCTCGGTTATTTAACGGATTGTTAATCAGGAAATTCTAATCCTATTGTCACTGTTAGTGGAGAAATCTTAATGGATCTAGAGTCACTGGTTCTAAAGATTCCTCATATTAACACCACAATCTAACTGTTCTGGATATCAGTATAAATTATGCAATGTTCTGACTGTTTATTGATACATCTATCACTTGGCTAAACCTCAATCTCGTCAACATGTCCTGCTCAGCAGAAGCCAGGTTCCCGCAAACCAACTTGGGTATAAGCCCGATGTAGCGGCCTCTCAGCAACCTCTGTCTTCAGATGCTGAGCCCTCCTTGTATAAAACTTTGGACCTGCTTCTTCGTAGTAAATCATCGCACACTCAAGTGGAACACTCAAGGGGAACTGTATCTGGAACCATATGTCTATTCCTGTTGTTACTCGAGAAACTAGGCAATCCGATTGGATCTATGTCCGCGGATAACTATCCCTACTAAGACAGCCCAGTCCCTCTAATATAACACAACTCGGAATAATCCCCAATCCTAAGACTTCCGAATGTTTTTCTCGACTCCCTCTACCTGTTTACTGCACTGGGTTTTATATGGGTGCTTGAGTGAGTCACCAGAAAGTCCAGACGCCAATCAGTCCAGAATCTGGCTTTGTCCTCCTGTTTCCAGACCAACCAGAGTCAATTAGCTGTCAAGTTTCCTTTTCATCTAGGGAGTTCTTTGTCTCATCCAACAAATATCCGGGTTGTCTGTGAGCCAGAGACCTTTCTCCCATTACAGAATCCTTCTGACCTCTAGCAGACATCTGTCCATTACTTTCAACGGCCAACTCCCGTTTTGTAGACAAATGTAGCCAATACACACCTCTTTAACAACATCCTGTCATCAAACTGTCGACTGTGTGTAGACAACTCGACGTGACTCCCTTTGATCTCATACACACTGTCGACAAGGTGCAGAGAATCTGTACCGACGTATTTTCCTCAGTTTGTTCACCATAAAAGAGTCAATTGTGTTAGCAAAATAATGTCGGGCCTGGTTGTCATCGATCGACTGACAAGTTAATTTATCCTGTGACAGGATGGACACGGCTATATACAGTAGGGGAACCATTTGGGGCCAGAAAAACTGTTAATAAATAAATGCACACGTATTGTTAGGCGCTCGTGGAAATATAATTCTGTCCATATTCCACAGGTGTGGGTTTATGTGGATGATAGACTTGGCTAATGATGACAACTCTTTTATGGGTGTCTAGTTGATCATGCATCGACGTACACTTGTTCCTGCAGTGAAGCGCTTCAATGTCTATGTTTTCTAGTGTGTCCTCCAGTCTCTAATTCTAACCCCTTGTTCTATGAACGCCAAACAATACATGTGTATTTATTTATGAACTGTATACAGTGGGCACTAGACATCTGAGCTATTTGGAAAGACAGCGTAATAATGGTTATAAAAACCGGATGTGGAGTCGGTGTGGAATATATGGGCACAGCAGGGTATTTCTTATCTATGCAATGGCTCGTTATTCGAGTAATCCAGATGGACAATCGTAAGTATATTTATTATTATTTATTTTAGGAGTAGAGATCTCTTGGATTTGCTCAAATCTTTTAAATTCTTAAATTTTGTCCTCGTTGTAAAATATCTAGATTAATTACAAAAATGAATAGCTGTTTAGCAATGTTTTAGTTTCACTATCAGGGCATGAGAGACATGTGTTCATGACATAATGCAACCCACTATAACATAATGCTGCATTCAAAATGGACTACAAGCAAAGCCGGCGCAAAGTACTCATTATAACCAGTCACTCACGTCTGGGGAACCAACAGGCTGAATGAATTAGTGGGAGATCTAAGATCACACATGTAAGACAACTAAAGATAGAGATGAATAATATGGGGAGATCATGGACAGAACTGCAGGACGTCCAGCAAGATACGATGGCGGCGTGAATTGGTGGAGGGGAAATGCCTTAATATGGCAATTAACATTCAAAGAAAAGGGCTGTAGTCCTGTGTGCAGTGCAATCGAGACTTTACGGAACTGGTCATCTCCGACACAGGTTGGTTTGAACGTTTAAACTACACAGACCCGGGGTTATGTTCTCTGTGTAGCTCACATATTATTGTGAGGTTACGCGAGTGAGCATTCACGTAAACAGGCAAACTGATATGTAGAATTGACAAACGTGTGGAAAATACACCAGAAACAAATTAACAGGTATTGAAATAATATTCATAGAAGAGATAGGAATAATGAAGACAAACTCATGTCTTTTACATCCGATTAATATATGTTATTTTTTAATTACTCTACCGTTGATATTTCTAAATACTAATAGTGTTTACGTCATAATAAAGTGAAGTGGCACCTTGTCGTCTTTACAGATGAAAGTATGTGGATTGGAACTAGAGCTCGAATTCCATCGCACAATGCCTGGGCATGGATTCATATATCAATGTGTTGCCCATGCAGCATGATCCCTCTCTCAGCCTTGCCTTGCTTTCTCCAGAGGAAATAATGACCAGTACGTCTGGAACAAGGTAGGCTGCAGATGTTGCCGGCTCAGCATCAAATCTCCAAGAGCAGGAGAGTGTTGTAAGTAATCGTGTGTTTAACATTGTGTTGTATTCAGCCGATCCATTGTCCAATGAACGGCATTAGATCAGATGTCTTCCCATTTCTAGGCAAGTTCGAAATCAAAGGGATGTCATCTACACTGAGAATAGTTTTGGCTTAGACTGTAATACCCACTTGTGTATCATTTTGTAAGGGTTGGCTTTTAGTCGACACGTGGAAGGCAAATCGTACATGCGTTGGCGTGAGCATGAAGGTCAAAATGTACTAAGGGTGTCTTCATCTACACACATCGACAATACGCATGGCTGTAAGTATTATCCTGTGTGTTGAAACGTGTCTCTGGTGTGTTGTGTATGTGGTATATGAGCGTGTGCTTTAGGTGAGATTAAATGTGCTAATCATAAAATTGGCAGTTATCGTTATGCTAATTGATATAAACCTTTTGTCAGGAGGTATGCATGGCCGAATGGATATCTGAAACATTCGGTGTGCTAATGACGAGGTTGCAGGTTTGCCATATTGTTGTTTACGTAGATTTAAGTATACTGGCTCGTCAATTCAAGAACAACAATAGACAATTCTGATTGTTCACAGCTCAGACAAAATGACTCCACATCACGTTGCGTCCCAGTGCGTATTAAACTTTCCTAGTGACTCGCGGTGACCAAAATTCCATTCACCACTTAATGTGTTATTTTGCATAATTTGTGTTAACATGCATGACAAACCGTCCTAGGGCCCTAGTCATCGTGTTGCCCCTGTCGTCAAAGCATTAGTTGACATATTACCGCTGGCAACAATAGAAGGTCAAGAATTTAATCTTCTTCTTCGTTCATCCGGAGTTTTTTTCGGACGTGATTGCGTTGTGCCTGTTTACAACAGAGCTGCGTTCTTGCCCTGTTAGGCCGACACATCCGACTTCTGCGGGCATTTGTTGACCGGGTTAACCTTCCCGGAGAATTTAATCTAAAGCTTGTCAATCCATCCATCATGTGCCATGCCGATGTGCCAAGTTTTGCCATCTCACTCGATCATCACAGTCGCGGATCAGCTCCGTGTTTCTGTCTCGACCATGCCACGTAGCCACACCATCCAGGTATCTACTTCTCGTTCTTCTCCTTGGTCTCTTTCCCTTTTAATTTCAAAAACAAATGTGACTGTCTACGTCTAATGTCTCTAATCAGTTTACGATTTTCATTTGTATCTTGAAAGACTTGCTCATTGGTTTTTCTGTCTGTCCATTACACTCTTTGCATTTTCCTCAGAAATCACATTTCCACAGCCATCAGATGTTTTGTTATTAGCTTGTCTGCTATTGTCAACGCTTCACATCCATACAAAAGGTTCAGGTAAGTTCTATGTAGCACTTCAACACTCTTTTTTCTCGTTTCAATTTATATCTTTTTATTGGTCAGTATGTTTTTCATCTTGCAACAGGCTACCTTTGCAATGGCAATTCTTGTTCTAATTTCTTCAAGGCATCTCACATCATTTGTTATGACTGTTCCGAGATAACTGTACCGATGTAATTGTATATTACATTGTGCTATTTCCTTCTTCCCAGTGACGATCACAATCTGTTTCTTCTTACAATTCAATTCTAACTCTAGTTGTTCACTTTATGCAACAATGGCATCTACTAAATGTTGCGGGTCCTGTTCATTGTCAGCAATCAAGACTGTATCATCTGCATATCTAATGTTATTGATGCATCGTCCCCCCAAAGTTGATTCCTTCCATACCTTCTATATTTCTGAAGATATTTTCACTATGCAGAGAAAAAGATCTGGAGACATTACAAATCCCTGTCTCACACCTCTCTTAATAGGCTGATATTGACCTAAATTATTATCAATTCTTATGGCAGCTTATTGTTTCCAATTTATTTATCTCTTTTTACAAGTCTAAGGTCTATTCCATCAATTTGTAGATCTTAAAGCATCCTTTTATGTCTACATGTGTCACTCTATCGAAAGCCTTTGTGTAGTCAATAAAGGAAAGGTGTAGATCTTTTATTACTTCTATAGAATATTCAATTACTGTTCTCAGTATATACACAGTATTTACTGTGCCCTTGTCTTCTACAAACCCACATTGTTCTTCTCCTATTTCAGGTTGTATTTTCTTCCTAACTCTTTTCATGATTATTCTCAGCAAAATCTTCGTTATGTGACTCATTATATTAATTGTTCGATGTTGATCACATTCCAAGGCTCCTGATTTCTTTGGGATTGCAATAAATACAGAGTTACATAATTCATGAGGTTTATTTTCAGTATCATATATAGCATTCAGCATTCTAGTAACTGTATCCTTTCCATATTCTTCTAAAGCATTAATCATTGCTGTTGTGATGCTATCTGAACCGGTTGTCTTGCCAGATTTCATATAGTTAAGAGCAATCTGATCCTCCATCTTCAAAACTGATGGTCCTTCATTATTATTTTGAATATTATACTGTTCTTCTCTGTTATCATCATAAAGATTTTTCTCACAATCTAACCATACATGTAAAATCTGATCTTTTTCTATTATGGTTTTTCCATCGTTTGTCTTTAGACAGCCTGCTGATGTACCTGTACTTTGATTAGTAAGCTCCTGAATTTTGTTGTGCATTAGTTTGGAATTTTTACTGTTGTGTTGTTTTTCAATGTCTATGCAGTTTTTGTTGAGCCATGCTTCTTTTGCCTCCTTATATAATATTCTGACGTGTCTGTGAATTTCTTCATATTTGGCAGGACTATTTTTGTTATGTCTTCTTGTTTTCACTAGTTGTACAATTTCTTCAATCATCCATGTCATTCGACCCATTTTCTTTAATTTTTGAATTGTTTTTTTTTTTTCCGCAGCACAACTGATTGAATTCTTCAACAGTTATCAGTTATCAGTTATCAGTTGGGGTATCTTCATTGCACTCCGGACATGTCCATATGTGCTCAGATCCTCCCCCCAGCATATGCATCAGCGTCCGGTGGCTAATAGTGCCAGTTCTGTGTTGGTTGACGAGGCGCTTTGTTTTCCCGATGTACCTCTCGCGTCTGGCTGTGCCGATTCTTACTCCCAGGTCTTTCATCCTGGACAGCGATGTGGAATCACTGACGTCAAAGTCCTTTGTTCTCGCCATATCTTTGAGTACGTTAATAATATCGGCACGATCCATGGGCTGGCCATCTACAGGGGGTGCAGAGCCAGCCAGTTTGTCAGCTCGTTCATTTCCCTCGACTCCCGCATGTCCCGGGATGAAGATGTAGGTGACTTTACGGACACCAAACTTCCGCAGCGACTCAGTCCACTGTCTACGTACAGATCCAGCTTCAACCTTCTGAATCATGCTCATTGAATCACTTAGTACACACACGTTGGTATAATGATGTGATTCCAGCCATATGAAAGCCTGTGTAACTGCCATCACCTCCATCGTCATGCTGCCCGTGGTCATAGAGTGGGCGCCACTGGATTCTTGAACGGTTCGGCCCGCTGTACGGGCTGTAAATGTCCACGCACTTCTTTGCTGTTTTACAACAGATCAATCTGTATAGATGAGCACTCCGGGGCTATCTGAGTGTTCATAGATGAGCGCGTTAACCTCTGCATTGACAGCGGCAGGGTTCTGCTCTCTGCACCGTCTGTCGGGTGTGATAATGTAGGAGAATGTGCACTTAAAAGCTGGAGGCACCGGCACCCATTCCTTGCCGGGGTTGATACTGGTAAGACTGCAGACCTGTCTGACGACATCTTCCGCCCGACCCATCTATGATTTGCCCCGCTTTAGCCTGTCACCCTTTTCTCTGAATATAGCGTCTTGCAGAGGATGCTGCTCATCTGCACTTATTTTTAAGTATGCACTCGCTCTCCAGATCTTGATCCTGTGTTCCATGGTCGGGAAGTCAAGGAGGCATCTCATTGCTACACAGCTGGTGTCTCTCGTGCAGCCCAAAATGATGCGCATGGCTTCGTTTTGTACCTTTTCAAGTCTTCTAATCTGTGTAGGGCTGACAGTGAGGATGGCCAGGGCATACTCGATGCGTGAAAGCACAAGTTCTTGGAACAGAAGTATTAGCAGTCTTTGCTCGATATTGGCAGTCGCCATGACTCTCATTGCTGACAAACCTTTTCGAGCCTTCGTTATGACATAATAGAAATCATCTCTGAAGGACAGGCTACGATCAAGCCTCACGCCAAGATATGCATTGACTGGGTCTACTCAAAATGCTCCCATCCATTCTTACTGCCGGCAGGTCTGTTTTCACAATATGGTTGTTTAGTTAGAACCATGTAACCGATGCCTTTGCAGGGTTGACAAGGGCGCCGGCATCAGCACACAATGAGGAAATTCGATCTAGTTCGCCCTGCATATCATTGGCAACCGCCTGTCTATCTCGACCCTGTCCATACACGTGGATGTCGTCAACGAATGACAGAGTCCTACCCCTCCCGTCCAACTGTTGTTCAGTGATCGGCACCGTATACACGTTGAATAGTACTAGTGACAGTGGTGAACCCTGCGGCAATCCTGGACATATCGTTATCGGCTCAGAAGACCAACTCCCGCATCTTAGCACCACCTTCCTTTGGAGCAGAACTGCAGCTATCCATCGTACAAGGTGAGGGTGCACTTTCAGTCTGAGGAGGGTTTGCATCAAGTGCTCGAACGATACTCTGTTACATGCGTCCTCTAAGTCTATGGCGGCCGCACATGTCTCTTCTCTGACCTGAAATCCATCGTAACCATCTTGAGCAAAAACCGCCGCATTCAGCCATGACTCTTTGTTGCGTCTGTATCCTCCAAGTGTGGGCGGGAAGCAGCCGAGCTGTTCCAAGTCACAAGCAAGTCTGTGTGCTACAATTTTCTCCAGTAGCTTGCCAACAGTGTTCTGCATCGTAATGATTCTGTAGCCGCTTATCTTGGAATGGTCTTTGTTTGGTTTTGGCAGCGGCAGCAAGTAGCTGTGTAGCCATTCTTCTTTGACCTGACCCCTCTGGTTACTGGTGTTGAATTCTCTGGCCAGTTCTTCCATGTCATCATCTGATATCACCAGTAGGTCACCATATCGTATGCCGTCTGGGCCTGAGGCGGTTTTAGGTGATTTCTAGAGCATCGCGCGCACTATCACAGATGTTATTATCCATTCTTCGTCTGTCCCGACCCCCTCGCACAACTGAGAGAGTGTCGTTGTGGTCCTCTGTCTGGCAGGCTTGTCTTTCTGGTCAGTCTGTTCTATGTAGCGTGCAAGAAGGGCCTTACCTTTATCCGCATCCGACTTTTTCCATGCGAGGTCTGTGCCTTGAAAGTCTGGAATACCCCTACGTTGTGCAGCACCGTTCATGCTCTTGTGGAGGCGCCAGAATGTCGTAAGAGATCGCTCGGAGCACACTTTCATACAGAACTTGTCCCATTTCTCGGCCTTGGCCTGTTTGGCGCAGGATTTGAATAAAGTCATCGTCCTATCGACCTCAGTCTTCAGATTCGCCAACTCAACCTGTGGCATGTTAGCCTTTCTGGCCTTTAGCCAGTCTTTGACAGCCTGCCTCTTTCCCAGCCATGCCTTCTCGACCTCTCCATTCCACCATGGTGGCTGCAACCATCTTTCTTGTCTCCTGCGGGAGGAAGTTAGTTTTCTTCTTTTGATCTTGCTTATGGCGTCTTGACCAGTGTTGTCTTACGGGAAGGCATTTGTCTTGTTTCTTTGACTCATGGCCATGTCTTTCTTGATCAGGATGACACAAGGGTAGTGGTCACTATCGTGGTATTCCAGTATGCCCACCGGCACCTTGGTGCGATGGTGGGCGACACCAGAGCCAAGTCAATGACGCTGTCAGAGTCACCTGGTCGAGTGGCAATTCTAGTGACCTTCCCATCATTCAAACATTAGGGCAGCAGATCCCAGGGCGTCCTCCAGATCTTCTCCCTGTCTATTGGTGATGCTATTCCCCCATTGACTGCCTCTGGCATTGAAGTCCCCACAGTAGACGATATGCCTTTCATCCATATCGAACAAACTCTGCCATTTTCGCACGTCGACCTTCCTATTTCGCGCATAAACTTTCACGATTACAAGCTGCACTGGCATCATTATTTTTAATGCCTGCACTTGCAGGGCATCACTGTTCCAGGAAGAAATATCGATCTCAGACACTAGTATGTTGTCGCGGACCAGAATGGCTTGTCCGAGGTGTCGCCTGTTAAAGAATCCCTGAAACCCCGCGGCATTGACTGTTCCGTCGCCGAGCTGTGTTTCTTGTAAGACTACAATATCGTTTCCGTAGAGTTGTTTTTCAAGAATGGGTCGGCGTTGACTAAATGATGCACAGTTCCAGTACAGTACTCGAACGTTTCCGATACCCAATCTCTCACATTTTAAACGCCTTCTGCGTGCGCCTGCCCTCTTCCCACGCTGTGTCCTTGCTGGTCGTCTGGTCGTCATGTTAGGCTTAACTACCGCCACCGGGCGCCGATGATACGCCGAAAGAAGTCCGGGCGCGCGTGCACGAACTCCGTTGCACTGTCCTAACTCCATTTCACCACGAAAAAACACTGAATCCATACACATTTCGGAAAAAACACGTTCCATTTTACGGGACGAAGAAATGTCCCGCCATCTTGCTTCAAGGGGAACTCACTCCCATCCAAATTCTTCAACATTTCCCATTGATCATCCACATATTGTAATATGATCTCTAGATCAAACAATATGTCAAATGTGTTCTTTACTTCAATGTTAAATGTATCTTGTATTTCTTTGTCAGTTTTCAATTTGCACAAATCGTATTTAGGGTTTCCTGTTGTATACTTGACTTTCTTTAACTTTACCCTCAATTTGCCTGTAATTAATCTGTGATCACTGTAGCAGTCAGCATTTGGGGATTGTTATTAATACTGTTAACGCATTTCGAAACCTTCTGCTAATCACCCTGCTGTCTCTGGACTCCTCCAAGTCTATAATCACCTAGGATGCTCTTTAAACCAGTTGTTTCCTACAACCATTTCTTTTTTTTTTTTTTCTTTTTTTTATTTGCCCATTCTACAAGTCTGTATCCTCTTTCGTTTTGCTCTTCCAAACCATGGTTGCCTGCACTGCATCCATCGCCTTGAATTTCTACTTTTGCGTTGAAATCACCCATTATAATATTTATTTATGTTGTGTATGTGAGCGTGTGCTTTAGGTGAGATTAAATGTGCTAGAGCTTGTACACTTAAGTTTGTTCTCGGGTCCGAACACACTAGCTACACACACAAGGCTAACTTCCCTTGAATCTAGCTGTCAATGTTTACACGTCGACTTCCATTGCTGTAAGGTCTGACTGTTTCTGTCTGATTGTCGATAATTCATTCTTTGTAAATATTCTCAGGGAAGAGATAACTCCTATAGTGAATAAGGAAGTGCATAATGACGAATGCATACCAGATTCTTTTGAAAGGGTGCATTCTGACAATACATACCTGAAAAGTAGAAGAAGAAGTCTAAGAATTGGTACGTGGAACGTACGCACCCTATATCAAGCAGGGAACTTTGATAACCTTATTGCCGAAGCAAAAAACATGAATTTAGATATCATTGGCGTATCTGAAACAAGATGGACAGATACAAGTTATATACGGATAGAAGATTATGTATTCATTAATTCAGGAGGAGATCATCACGAGAGAGGAGTAGGAATTTTAGTAAAAGGAAATGTAGAGAAAAATATTAGTGGACTCTGGACTCATAAAGATAGGATGATACTTCTCAAAATTAAGGCAAGACCGTTCATATAGTAATTCTTCAGACATATGCTCCAACAACTGATTATAGTGACGAACAGCTAGAAGAATATTATGAAGACCTACACACACACACACACACACACACACACACACACACACACAAATTGTGTTGCGTATCCCTTACTGGACGTTGCAGTCAACACCAGCATTTTTTCAGCTGCTGTTAATGTACTAGGCAAGTGTTACGTTCAGTAGTTTGCCATTGCTTTCTGAGCGACCGGCCCCTATACCTTTTTCGAAAAAACCAGCACCGCCGTGTTTCGAACCCGGGTATACAGGCTCACAAACCGCGTTCGCATGCCCTTAACCACAGAGACCGGTTAAGACCTACAACAAACACTGAAAGTTGTAAAATCTTCAGAGGTCCTAATTGTCATTGGAGACATGAACGTAAAAGTTGCAAAAAATAAATATAAGCAGATAGTAGAGCAATATGGTATGGAAAACAGAACCGACAGAGGAGACCACCTGATACAGTTCTGTGAAGAAAACAATTTTATTGTTTGTAACACATTTTGCCAACATAACCTTAGGAAACTGTATAGGAAGAAAAGCTTTGGAGATAGAACAAGATACCAAACTGACTACATCATGATTAGAAATAGATTTAAAAACAAAGTTAAAAACGCCAAAACATACCCTCGTGCTGATATCAACTCTGACCATAATCCTGTAGTCTTAAATTAAAACCCAGCAATAAGGACATCGAAGACACCTCAAGTAGATATATCGGCATCGAAACAACTAGAAATAAGTCAAATATACCTAGTTGAAGTAAAAAATAGATATGCTGGGCTAATCAGTGAAAGTATGGAACAATATAGACGTGAAACTCCTGAGGATAAAATTAATACAAAATGGGAAAGTGTAAAAACCAGTATACAGATTGCAAACACCACCTTGCCTGTGAAGATAAATAAGGGAAAACAATTATGGATAACCGATGAAATCTTGAGTAAAATGACTCAAAGAAAGAAAGCAAAGAACACTCCAGAGTATATATTAAAAGATAGAGAAATACGTCACATGTGCAGAGTTGCCAAAGAAGAGTGGTTGCAGAAACAATGCAAAGAAAAAGAGGATCTGGAAATAAAACACAACTCGAAAGAATTACATGAACATATAAAAAGATTTACAAAGAAGAATAATAATATAACAGGAAACTGTTGTTTCAGAGGAAGAAATGGAGAAATTATAATTAATAACACTGACATAATAAAAAGATGGACAGAGTACACAGAAGATGTATTCTAGGACAACACAGTCAATAGTCCAACATTGCATAATACTCAAGATTTAAAAAAATTGTTTGCATATCCTTTACAGGACATTGCTGTCAACATCAGCATCTTTCAGCTGATTGTTGATTTCTTGGCAAGATTACGCTCAGAAGTTTAATACTCAAGATGGACCAAAAATATTAAAGGCTATTAAAAAGATGAAAGAAGGAAAGGCTGCAGGTCCTGACTGTCAGAGTCTTGATTTGCAGTCACACTGGCTCATGGTTACTAACAGATGTGACAACAATCACTCACACAGAATGAATGTACATAACACACGGTGACATCTCTCAACTACTTTAATCGCAATTCTCACAAACAGCAATCATAACAGGCATCGCTCAACTCAGCGATAATTCCATTTTAATATACATATATCTACAATACATCAGTTCATAAATGCAATACTACATACCATGCACTCAGTCTTTCTGTACCCAACAAGGCTTTCTCTCATCTAGCGTCAACTCATACAATCAATACGTGCACTGCTCTCTTTCCACGTCTGTCCAGTTGTAAGGTCCTCGGCTGTCTGACCGCTAGCCGCAGTGAGCCCGCGTTGGTCCTGCTTTCTTTTCTCGTGGTCTCCGTGTACCACGCAGACCCTGTCCCTGTTACTGCGTCGTAAGTGTTAATGCAGTTCACGGGCGTACCTGGCCGGCGTTGCCAGGCTCGTTGCCAGGCGCTGGTGATGAAGACCTGGGGAAGATTCTGACACTGACAAGATAACAACAGAGATGATAAAATCCTTATCCAGCTTTGGCATTGAAACTATCACAGAAATATGTAATTATATATATAATGTGTATATCCCCAAGGATTTGAAAACATTAATTTTCGTCACAGTACCGAAGAAGCCATGAGCTGTTGACTGTGAAGATTACAGAACTATTTGCTTAGTGAGCCACATAACTTAGATACTATTCAAGGTCAGACAAGAAAGAATTCAACATAAAATAGATGAGGAGGTAGCTGAAGAACAATTTGGGTTCCGCAAAAACAGCGGCACCAGAGAAGCAATTATCTCTTTGAGGATGTTAATTGAAAAATATATACAAGTTCAAAAAAGTATATATGTTTGTTTTATAGATTACAAGAAAGCATTTGATAGAGTACAGCATTAATGATTAATTATGTGCCTTCAAGATATAGGAGTAGACGGAAAGGATATCACGCTTATTAGTAATTTGTACTGGGAACAAGTGGCGTCTGTTAGATGCGCAAATAACTATTTGTCGCCTATAGAGATAAAAAGAGGTGTACTGTCCCCAAGCCTCTTCAACCTATTTACAGAAAGAATTTTTAAACAAGTTGAAGTGCCTGGAATTAACATCAATGGAAGAATCATAAACAATCTTAGGTATACTACGAAACCGTGTTACTAGCAGAACGTGAGCAAGAGTTACAAGACCTAGTGGAACAAGTAAACAGTCACAGTGCAGAATGTGGCTTAGATATTAACATCCAACAAATAAAAACTATGATAATTAGCAGTGAAAAGGAAAGGTCATCAATGAACATCACAATAAATGGGCAGATACTAGAACAAGTAACAAGTTTCTCCTACTTGGACATATAATAACAGATGAAGGCAAAAGTGAAATAGAAATCAACAAGAGAATAGGAATGGCCAAAAATTCTTTCAACGGCATGAAATCAGTACTAACATCTGGAGAGATAAATAAGGCATTAAAAATGAGAATTATCAAATGCTACGTATATTCAACGCTATTGTATGGCGTGGAACCCTGGACATTGAACAAGCAACTAGAAAGCCGCATAGAAATCCTGGAGCTGTGGATGTAGAGGCGAATATGTTATATTTCATGGAAACAAAAACAATTAAATGCAGAGGTTCTAGAAAAACTGGGAATGAAGAGAGAATTGATGAAAGAAATAAAGAGGAAGCAAGTGAAATACTTCGGCCACGTTAAAAGTTATGATACTCTATACAAACCATACTGGAAGGCAAGGTTTAGGGCAAGCGAGCAAGAGGTAGACAACGATACAAGTGGGAAGATAACATCAAGAGATGGACGAACATCAGCCTGACAGAATGTACAGTCAAGGCGAGAGACAGACAGTGTTGGAGATCCATTGCAGCCAATCTTCATTGCGGAGACGGCACACGATTGATTGATTAATTGAATTCATTCACTGGTTCATGTAGCTCGGTGAGCCTATTCTCGCTGGTCGCGGGATCTGCAGTCAGGCAGGGAGTCTGATGGCAGTACACGCTTACATTGGTCCGGACACTTACGATTGAGAGTGCACGTGCTCATACAGGTCCAGACAACCGCTTTAAGGCCCTCTGCTGCTGGATATGGCTGAACGCCTCTAAGCCAAGTCCTACGGTTGTGAGGGTCTGGCGACCACTCTCCTGCTCTTGGAGGTGAGACTCTGAGCCGCCAACGTCTGCAGCCTGCCTTGTTCCAGACGTAATGGTTATCCTTTCCCCTGGCGTAAACAAGGTAAGGCCGAGAGAGGAATAATGCTGCATGGGCAACACATGTTCTCTGAATCCATGTCCAGGCATTGTGCGATGGGATTTTGGCCAAATTCCAATCCACATACTTGCGTCTGTCAATACGGCAAGGTGCCACTCATTTGTAAATTAAATTAGATGTTACTGCAATCGAGTTCTCTGGCCGAATGCTGTTGAAACCCAGTTTCCTGCACTCTTTCGCGTCATATCATGTTACTGTCCGTGAACAGCCCCGTGGCAGCTGATCGTTTTCGCATCAGCGCCTTTGTTCACTTTTCGTGAGCTGTTTTCAATTGCTATTTTTCCTCACTAGAGATTTAACTCTCTCTGGTCCTATGGATCTAACTCATCACCGTAGCTTTCTCCATTAACTCTCTTTTAGTTCATGGCAAGTTTCAACCACTATACCAGTCAGTTGAATTCAAAAGTTGACTTCTCGTCTTGACTTACCTCTGAATTAGGAGTGGGTTCGCTTGATGGCGAGGGATGCTGGTAATAGGAAAAGCTATTCTACACGCAAACATCAGTCAGTCCAAAGAAGTGGTACAAGAAGTGGTAGCTCGTGTGTAAACTACGCTTGAATTCAAAACTAGTCAACGTTTAAAAACAAGCCTTTAGACAGTGTTTACAAATAAGACAACATGATGAATGTTACACGTGTTTGCGTTGTTATGCATAGCTGTATACAACACCATGAGACCACATTGTAACTAATTCAGTTGTGTCACATCCACGTGAATAATAGAGCTGATCAATTTATGAAAATACCACGGGATTGGGGGGGAGGGGGGGGGGAAGGGTGTGCAAAACAGGGTTTTATTTATTTATTTATTTATTTATTTATTTGCGTTCCTTGACTTTGAACGCAAATGTAGTCCATACACGTGTTACTACTTCTAGTGACTTGGCTGATTTTTGCGTGTGGATTAGCCTTCCTCAACTCCCCAAATCCTGGACGAATTGTCAACATGTTAGTGCAACTGACCCATGTAGGGATTGAACCCGCTACCTCAGCATCGGTACACAAACAAATGTAATGGACTCTAGTCCATACCTTGAGGCTTATTCCTTATATAGTGCTAGCCACATATGTTATAGACCAAATGGTATCGGTTAGAACATCTTCTGCTGCTAGTCTTAGGCTGGGCCTACTGGGAGTCTGAGGGAACATTTGAAAGAAATTCCCATCTCGATGAGGATTTGAGCAGACACATCTAACCAGAACAATCATAGTTAGTAAACAATCTTTGTTCAAATATGGAAAAGCATAACTGATTTGCAAACTGTTAGGTAACTCTTGGTGTAAGGAAATATTGTAGATTAGATCAAAATATCAGGAATAAAAAAATCCATGATAAGAAATCGCGAATGATAACCTATAAAATATGTGATTTATATGTATAGAATAGTATGCATGAATAGTATGAGGTGCTTCCTCTAACCATACTGGATGTTACATCTGTATGTCAATGACTTCCAAGTCATACCTTTTGTACTAACTTATGTAGGTGCCTCTAGGTTCGTTGGTGGATACCTTTCCCACACATAACTCCACAATATTCCATAACTATAAGAACACAATGTATTAAATCATTTAAAAGTTCACATTTCCGTTTAATAATAGCGTCATAAAACTTTTTATTATATATATATATATATATATATATATATATATATATATATATATATATATATATATATATATATATATATATATATATTATAGGGTATATATATATATATTATTTTATTAATGACTTTTGAGGTGATAAAATCTGACAGAGCGCAGTTCTATATCTACTGCTCATGTGATAGTATATGAAAATATTTACGGCTGAATTTGTAGACTCGAGTAGGAATCCAACACTCCCTAATATTATTAAAGTGTTCTGGTACCGTCCTCCCATTGACAGCTGTGGCACGGTAATCATAGCAATAAAGAAAACACATACTGGGAAGAAACAAGCGATAAACAAACTTGATATCGTGACCATCATTCGAGCCACTCTTTGATCTCGACTTGACAGGTTCTCAAGCTGTTCGGAGACAATGAACTTCTTTCTCCATGTTGCCTTCATTTTAAGATTCACGACCAAACATATGGTACAGATGATAACAGTTAAGAAAGCGCTAAAAGGAATAAATACATTGTTTAAAGCATAGGTCAATATATCAACAGTTTCATGACCTTCTATGAATATGATCCCTAGAAGAGTTCTGTTTCTTGAAGTAGAAAACGTCAGACCGTACCGACTAACAAAGTAGACGGGAACAACGGCTGCAGTCAACGTAACAAATATACAGATCATGATTGTTGAGACCCTCTTCGGCGTAAACATTGTCTTCACCTGAATGTAGGGTAAATATAAACATACATGATTTCTTTTATTTACACAGTGTCTCAAATGTTGAACAAACCATGTAACTGTATAGAAGTCTGTAGCAAGACATTGATTTTACACTATAATTCAGTTAATAAACCAAGGATGTACCTCTTCCTTCTCCCCTTCTTCTTTTTCTACTTCTGTTTTTTCTTCCGCCTCTTCTTTTTCTTCTTCTTTTCTTCTTCTTCTTCTTCTTCTTCTTCTTCTTCTTCTTCTTCTTCTTCTTCTTCTTCTTCTTCTTCTTCTTCTTCTTCTTCTTCTTCTTCTTCTTCTTCTTCTTCTTCTTCTTATTGGGAGTCTCCGTGGAGAAGAGGTCAATATGTTTGACTCAGGCTCCGAAGGTTGTGGGTTCGATTCCGGGCCGCATCCTTCGGTTCACGAGTTAAAATTTTCGGAGACTCCTGTGGGTCGTCGCTAGAGCTACGGAATTCGTGCTTTGTGCGACGCTTTCTGCGCTGCTGAAAGAGATCGAGCCATATGGGATAAACCCGGTGCAATGAAGTCAACCGTTCGACTTTTAAGCGGCTTCTTCTTCTTCTTCTTCTTCTTCTTCTTCTTCTTCTTCTTCTTCTTCTTCTTCTTCTTCTTCTTCTTCTTCATCTTCTTCTTGTCCTTCTTCTTCCTTTTTCGTCTTCTTCGTTCTTTTCTTCTTCGTTGTCGTCATTAATAATTACTATAACAGCTTATTATTATTATTATTATTATTATTATTATTATTATTATCATCATCATTATTATTTTTATTATTCAATGTCCGGTCTTGGTCAGCCATGACTGAACTACCGTATGACAGCTGAATGTAGTACCTGCTTTCTGGTAGCGCCGAATGTTGGGCGGCGCTCACCAATCCCGACACACCACATTGTACCAACAAATTTGGGCGGAGGAGTGCAATTGGGAGGGTACAAGCTTTACCCTAGTTAGATGCTTGCTTGCTTGTGTTCGTTGGCTTGAGCTCCAACGCGAAGTCCTGTATGTCGGATGAAGGCATCCTGTTGCCCAACATAAGTGTGATGTCATACAGGACCTGAGGTTTGCGTGAGTATCCGACCCTAGTTAGATGAAATGCAACATAAAGACTAAATTTCATGGCAGGGCAGACCAGGCCCTAAGCCTTGGTAGGCAACTGGTCAGGGATGGAAGCTCCGACAGGCGGACAGTTACCTATTATTTTGCTGATCCGACAGCTTCTGCAACTTGTCTTGTTCCAGACGTGTTGGTGTCATCTTTCCTCTGAAGTAAACTAGACAGGCCGAGAAAGGGATCACGCTGCATAGGCAACACATAGTCTCTATATTCAACCCAGGCTTCGTGTTATGGGGAGGTATAACTCCATTTAACAAACTGCCAAGACAACAAGGTGCTAGTCAGTCATTATTATTATTATCATCATTAATATTGTATACCCATAATTTGTATCTTAGTGTCATATCACTAATATAGGTCTAGACACAGTACCTATTTATCTGTCATACATGCCGTTGTTGAATGTCCAATTCATCCATGTCAGTAATATCCGGGATGACATCATGCGATGCTTTCATCCTGTCTATGTAATAACGCTCTTTATAGAACACTGGCTTGAGATCGTCTTGGCGCATGGCCACATCATCGGATTTTCTATTGTTTGATAAGTCTAACAATGGCGCGTTACATTTTGAAATCGCTTTACGCATGTAATCCCTATAGTTTATTATTGTTGATCATGCCCACACAGTACATTGATAGTACAATGTTGATAGGAAGACAGTTCTCAGGAGTTTTTACTTTCTCTTGTTTGTGTTAATATTCGTTACTTGCATGTTGTTGACGTGAAATATTAGCGCCCTCTATACACAGTTTAGTTTACGCCGTTGCACCTATGATCGATTTCTGCTATTTTTTTCCGATGCCAATTCTGCTTCCCATGTTTCTCATGGTTTGGTTTGCTGGTATTGTTGGTTTACCATTATTGTCTTAGTTTATGTTGCTTCCCTTGTGTTGGTAATACTCTCTGACTTCACGACGTTGATTAGCATATGTTCTTTTTTGTTTCGTTTGTGTTGACTCGCTTTGAACTCAAGAGTAGTCCACAACTTCTAGTGCACTCGACTGATGTTTGCGTGTTTATTAGCTTTCCCTATTACCAGTATCCCTCGCCATTAGGTGAATCCACTCCGACTTTAGAGGTACTTGTAATTACCTTCCTCGTGTCAGGGACGAGAAATCACCACTTTAGCCCAATTGACCGGTGTAGGCATATGTTGTTCTTTTGCTGCTACGTTACAGCTTTATCTGAAGAAAGACACATGCAATGGGACACGTGCATTAAAAGAAGAGAGGAACACTGTAAGACAAAGACGTTAGAGGGAAAGATGGATGCAGTAAGACATAGACATTATGAGAAGAGAGAGGTAAGTTGGTTGCGTATCTTTTTACAGAAAGTTGCAGTCAACTCCAGAATTTGTTTGGCATTTTTGTGAATCCTGGGCAAATTTACGTTCACTAGTTTACCATTGCTTTCTGAAAGACCGGCACATTTTTAAAAAAATTTTTTTTTGCATTCGCTCGCTTTGAACTCATGCGTAGTACATACGCACTATTTATAGTAGTGATGGACTGAATTTTGCGTGTGGATTAGCTTTCCCTATTATCAGTATCCCTCGCCATCAGGCGAATCTACTCCAAATTCAGAGGTACTTGTAATTCACGTCCCCAAGTCAAGGACGACAAGTCAACATCTCAGTCCAGCTGTCTGGTGTAGTGGTTGAACCGCTTACCTCGGCATCAGCACAACAGATGTTTAAGAACACGTGTTCTTACGCATTCGGCCATGCGGACCTGCATATAATTGTATGGGAACCAAAGCAAGGCGTTCTGCTTCCAAGTCGTCCGCAGCTGTTTTAGAACGTGGTATGCTGGATTATGAATTTCATTCGTAACTGCTCCGACACAGAGCCGACACAGAGATATATACATTAAGAGGAAAGAAAGATACATTAAACTATGGGTACTAAGAGAAGTGTGGAAAACTGTAAGAAAAGAAGTTAGTTGCTTTACAGGACGTAACAGTCAACCCCAGCAGTTTTGGCTCTTCGTGATTTCTGGGGATGTTTACGTTCAGTAGTTTTCTATTGCTTTTTGAAGGACCGGCACCCACACCATTTCATAAAAACCAAAGTAAGCGGGCTGCTGCCAAATCGCCCAAAGCTAGGTTTCGAATTCGGTTATGCGGGATTGCGAACCGCGTCCGTAATCGCTTTGCCACGGAGTCGGCATAGTAAGACACAGCAGATTAAAAAGAGGACGGTCGTGGATGGGTCAAGTCGAAGACATTCTTCAACAGGTGTGTTCACTTGAGGACTTCGAACCTAGCGAGGAGTCGGTACAAGTGCCAGCAGATTTCTGTACATCTTTTTCAGTTTGCATTCATCTAGACAGAAAATGCGGACAAGAAAATCTGGCTGATGTGGAGGCGGAAGTACAAGCTTTGACCTTCCATAATTCTTTAGAGGGGGATGATGTCATTTACAAAGATGGGTCTGTCGTTTGACGTGTGAGAAATTCATTGTCCTTTACGGCTCAAGTTGAAGGGAGAATTGTGAAGGAAGACTCTGATGCGTTTGCCTTGACTACAAGTAGTCTGGCTATGGAAGTCCTGGCAGTAAGTAAAGCAATACCATGACTCGAGTCACAGGCCTTCACTCAGGCATGTTTCCTTAGTGTCTCAATGAGTATGCTCAGGAAGATAACGATAGGGTGGGCTCGGTCACAGTGGTTATTGTTTCTGGAGCGGTCAAAGCCGGCAAAGATTAGTTTCATTTTCGTGCCAGAACATGCGGGTATCCAAGGAAATGAGCATGCTGACAGTCTAGCTAATAAGGGACCAGGCTGTTATACTGAATACTCTACGAAAAGTACGTATGTACAAGAACCAAGTGATGACTGTGAATGTACATCCACGGTAATACTGCGAGAACAGCAAATTAAAAGAGGTGTGGCCAAACAAGAACACTTTCCAGGAAGCCAAAGAAGAGTAATACACCAAGACAAAACTTGTGTCGTTAGCCTCTACAAGCTGAGGAATTTACTCAGGAGGTGATCTGAGCACTTATGGAATGAATGGTTCGATATGCAATGATGATGATCTGTCGGCTAGCTAAGTAACTAACTTACAAATAGTAAGAAACGTATATTAAGAGAAGAGTACAGTAAGGTATAGACATTAAGAGGGTAAAGAGAAGTTCTGTATGATGTAGACATTATATTTATCATTATGTTTTAGTCCCAGATATGGAAAATTCGGCCCTATGTGTTCACCGAGATCCTCGTGCACGCGGCTAGTGGTTTTATACTCAGTTTGTATGTTCGTGTGTGTTCTCGGTCCCAGTGGCTAGATATCAGCACACACACACACACACACACACGCACGCACGCACGCACGCACACACGCGCACACACACACACACACACACTGCCATCGATTATAATTTGAGCCCTATTCTTAAGTATCAGAGTCACAATTTTGGCACTGGCATTACCTTAAGAGGCATAGTTAAACACAGGCATCTCTCTAGTGTGATGAATGCTGTAATCCAGCCAGTCACGTGTGAAAATGCCAGATGTGGCCAGGTTCCGATCAAGAGATGAAGTTCTATTGGCTCGAAACTTAAATCCAACGCATGTAAAGCCGGGTTGTAGCACGTGTTTGTCCAGGTCACGGTCACCAGAGAGCACAGGTCGGAGATAGCCAGGGCTGAAAGGAGAACATCAGGTATGCTTAAAATATAATTCTGACTACATTGCTGAACTGGGGAGCCACCATTGTAAACAGACTAGCCTGACGCCCCGGTGGTCATGCGTTCAAATCCCTGTCGAGGTGGACTTTGTTTTTAATGGTCTTGTCTCCCTGTTGGGTGCATCCTACCATGGGAACCAGGAATGAACCTGGAAAGCAACGGTTTAATGTTGGTGTCATCACTAATCGAGTGCAGACTGGTCTATACAAGTATGGGTTTATGACTACATGTCGTATACACCTCAAGGGGCGGAAATGATCCTTTACTCACTACCGTTTGGTCTTTACGTGAGTTGTGCAATGCGCTGCTATGTTTGGTTCGAATCTCCTTCGCTATGTCAGTTCCCATGTCTTTGTGGTCAATCCAAGCTGGAAAGAGTGTTGCCAGATACCGACACCATCCAGAGCTATTAATATATGCTCTGTGCGTCACACGAGCACTGAAAGGCATGTTTACACCATGTTGGATCACATAAAGAGTGCAGCTCCTTCTTCAAGGATATTCGTTAGGGAAGAGTGGAAGGAAAGCTTGCACGTGTCACACACTATTATTGTTGGTGGACAACTAGAAATGATGCACTAGAAGAAGCCTGTGTTGAGGTACAGTCCGTGTTAGTACGGAAATGACACGAGTGTGTAGCTCTGAACGCCCGGGGGAATAAACGGCAGTCTTTCACTCTCTTAGCGGACGACGAATGCAAGCGTCTAACCTTCGGCCGACCTCGCTAATGACAATATAATGAGAGCCTCCTGACGATTACACTAATGTGCCAACTAAACTATATTATGCTATATAAAATACAAATTGAAAAGCCGCGATAGCGTAGTGGCTAGACATTCGCCTGCAGGATCGGTGGTCATGAATTCGATTCGCAGCGGGCAGATACGGTTTTTTTTGTTTTTTAATTGACCATGAGCTCCCAGGCTGACCCAGTATACATTTGGCACCACGTATTAGGAAGCAATGACGGCTGTCTGGATACTGACCCCATCACCTACAGAGTTCCTGTTGGACTATACAACACGGGCCTAGAACGATATGTCCAGTGCATATTAAGGCTTGTAAACGTGTCCTTTGCTTTACCAACTTAACAATATACAGTTATTGCCAACTGCGTATTATAATGTAACAGACTAATCATATTTTTTGTTTAAATGTTCAAAATGTACTAGACACATCTTACGGTCCGATGTGTTTGTGTCTTTGTTATTTGGTTTATATTAATTTCTGAAACAAGTGGTATTTCTCCAATGGTTAGATAAGAATTATGTCCATATTCCACAAATGTGGTTTCATGTGGATGATTAAGAAAGTTAGTTGCTCATCCTTTTCATGACGTAGAGTCAATCGCAGTATTTGTTTGGCTGTTTGTGATTCCTGGGCAAGTTTACGTTCAGTAGTTTGCCATTGCTTTCTGAACTAATGGCACCCATAATATTTCATAACAAATCAACGCGATGCGGTCTGCTGCCAAATAGCCCGCAGCTGTGTTTCAACCGCGGCTATATGGGAGTTCGAACTGTGTCCATAACCGCTTCGCCACGGAACAATCGGTGGATGATAGATCTGGTTAATGAAAACACCTTGTGTTATTGCTGTGTAGTTGATCGTAAGTGGTTCCATCAGCGAGGTTCTTTCGTCAGTTGAAGGTTCGCATCCTGATGTGGTCATTGAACGAGGAAACTACAAATGAACACCTTAATATTTTTTTTTCTTATTGGTGGTGAATATATTCTGAAAAGGTTAAGACCAAATGTATCATTTTTTCATTGTAGTCACTACTGGGTTCAATGCAAGACCTCCAGCGCCGATAAAGTGCTTGCATTCCTGTACAAAACAATTCTCTTGGTCGCGTGTCTAACCACTCAGGGGTCACTAATCGTTCAAAATGTCCCGGTCGGGAACAGTCTGTCACAGAAGTCACGCCGTTTTTAACCTCCCTAATCCACTCTCCAGAGATTCGGTATGCTGATGATACATTATTGCTATCCACAACACAAAATGGAATAGAAAACCTAATAACCTCAACCCAATTGAATAGTGAAAATCACAAATTATATCTTAACATAGCAAAAATAAAGATCATGCATACAGTTAAAATTAAAACTACTATAGAGATAAAAATATGTGTTAATGAGGAAAACTTGGAGGTGGTGGACAATTTTGAATATCTTGGTGTGAAACGTCACGAAAGTTTGGAGAGAACAATAATAGAGGGGTATATGCCCGGGAATAGAGGAAAAGGAAGGCCACAGAGAAGGGTGCAGGATGTGGTGGATGATTTCCAGATGTTATCGGACCCGGGACATCTTGCTTGTGATCTAGAGGTTTTCCGGAAGGTTGTTATTGGAGCGAGGTTCTGCAAAGGACATGCTACTGAACGAATGAATTAACTCCACTCATACGCTTGCTGGCCTGATTTGCATGCAAAGCCATACTGAACCTTCATTTGCCAATACATTTCTATATGTTTCACTCCTCCACTGATCAAGAAACAGATAACAGAAAGCTGCTCCTCTTTGGCACATGTTAAGAGTGGGGCAGCCATCTTTAAATCGACTTTATGACGTCACCTAGCCTATAGCGTCATCTTGCCTAGTACATCAACAGCAGCTGAAAAATGCTGGTGTTGACTGCAAGGTCCCGTAAGGGATACGCAACATTTAAAATAAAATAACGTCACCATGTTCGTCTGCACCAAGACGCCATGTGCTTAACACTCTTAACAACGATATTGACAGGTTACAAGACTATGTCATGGTTATTGTAATTGCTATCACACTTTTCATGTTATCATTTGAAGCCCTTTGTAGCTGTCAATTTGAATAATGTTTATTGTGTCCTCTAATCTCCACTTGTTTCACATACGTGAGTGCAGATGAATCAATGGTATTTATCTCGCATGCTATAATACAGTGGTTATCAACTGCTGGGGAATCCCCCCCCCCCTTTTTTCCAGGGTGGAGTTTTAGGTTTTCCAGAGGGGGGGGGGGGGATTAAGATTATTTCAAGATGGGGTTAATACAAGAACCGATTACTTGATAGTGCTTTTCCCTTCATACTTTACGGTTCTGTGCGTCTCACCCTTCTAAAATTCATTTTATAAAGTAAGTAGACCCACAAATCACGTTTTATGTGGACGTCTTGATTTGTTTTAGTATGTGCTATTAAATTTAGCTTCCATTATTACGTATACTGTGTAGAGGCGGGGGCAGAATATTTAGGTAGAAAATACGAAAAAAAGGGGGGGGGGGATGACGTTCTGAAAGTATGATGAAGGGAGGCACGTGCCAAATGTTTAGGTAGGAAATATGAAAAGGGGGGGGGGGAATGACTTTCTGAAAATATGGTGAAGGAGACACGGGCCAAAAAAGGTTGAAAACCATTGCTATAATAATATTATGGATGCGTATATATGAGTATTCATTCATTCATTCATCCATTCATTCATCCATTCATTCATTCATTCATTCATTCATTCATTAGCATATCCTTTGCCGAACCTATCTACCTTCCGGAAAACTTCACGGTCATAAGCAGTCTGTGCTGCCTTCAATACACAGATCTGGAGATCACCTGCCACATCCTACACTCATCTTCTCTTTGGCCTTCCTCTTCCTCTCTTCCCGAGCATATACCCTTCCGTTATTGTTCTCTCCAAACTTGCATGACGTTTCAAGTCACCAAAATATTTCAATTTTTAAAAAAATTTTGTTTTATCGTCTTTAGTAGCCACCCTTCTTCAATATTCAGATCTTGTCGTATGGGTGCATTTTTTTTCTTTTCTGTATCCCAGATATTCTTAGAACCCGTCTATAACATTTATATTCAAAGGCATTAAGCGCTGTTCAGCTTATTTAGTAAGTGTCCAGGAATGACAGGCGTGTGTTGCAATGGGAAAGATGCGTGTTCTTAAAAATATAATGTCTGTAGGTATATCTGTCCCATGACATCAATTCACTTGTTTTAGTTTTTGAAGAATTATAAATCAAAAACGAAATTTACATCCTAGGTGTAGATTGACTCAATACATAACAGAAACCTCAGAGATGAATACCGCCTCTGTTATCAGACTAATATGTCCTAGAAAGTAAACAATGAACACGGAAGCAGTGGTAAATTTTACCTAGTAAACTAATGTTGACTGTATCCCTAAAGCCTTGTTTGATGAAACACGCAATGTTAATTATATTTGTCACAATCCCAAACAACGCCACAGATTGACCTAGAACAGTATAACACATCCATTGGAAGATCAGTCGCATCTCATCAGTAGCTGGGTCATCAGCCATGAAATCTGTAGGAGACTGATTTGAAATATTTCTGCTTTCTGGGTACCATTTGTTTTGTCTTGTCGAATCGGCCATTGCACCAATAACATTAGATATACGAATGATACTGTCTTGATTGCAGACAATGAACAGGACCTACAACATTTAGTAGATGCCATTGTTGCACATAGTGAACAACTAGGGTTAGAATTGAATTGTAAAAAGATACAGATTATGGTCATCACTTGGAAAAAGGAAATACCACAATGTAATATACAAGTAAATGGGCATATTAGTAAACAAGTCAATCGGTACAATTATCTCGTAACAGTCATAGCATAAGATGGGAGATGCCTTGAAGAAATTAGAACAAGAATTGCGTTTGCGAAAGTAGCCTTTTGCAAGATGAAAAACATACTGATCAATAAAAAGATATCAATTGAAACGAGAAAAATATTGTTGAAGTGCTACATGGAACCTATACTTTTGTATGAATGTGAAGCGTGGGCAATGAGCAGAGAAGTTGAAAAACATCTGATGGCTGTGGAAATGCAGTTTCTGAGGAAACTGCAAAGAATACCGTGAATAGACAGAAAAACCAATGAACAAGTCCTTCAAGAAACTAATAAAGATCGTAAACTGATTAGAGACATTAGATGTAGGCAGTACAATTTTTTGGACATGTTATGAGAAAAAATGAATTGGAGAACTTGGTGACAACTGGCAAGATGGAAGGGAAGAGACCAAGGGGAAGACCGAGAAGTAAATACCTGGATCGCTTGGCCCCGTGGCATAGTCGAAACAGAAACACAGAGCTGATCCAAGACTCTGGTGATCGAGTGAGATGGCAAAATATGACCGCCCGCGCTTACCGGCATGGCACATGATAGATGGAATACTTTGATCTCTGTAATCTGAAATAATTTAATCTCTATAGTATGAAATACTTTAATATATGTAGTATGCAATATGAAAGAGGGCTAAATATACAGGAATATGCATTTTTAAGAACAGCCGCCATACACTAAATCCCCCTAAACCCAGCCGTAGATTCTCTCTACTTCCAGGGTAATTGCCAGTTTGATGGATACATGATAAATCTCTTTGATAAAGTGTCTTCATTACGACTGGTTAGTTCTTCTTCATTCGTTCGCTGGCTGCTGAAGTGACTGGGCTAGTGAGTATAGAACTGGCCATGAAGACCACCTGTGATGATGACTCAACATCTAGCTAAATCATCCATGAAGTGCCTGCCGGATCAAATATCAGAAGTAGAGGAGGTTGTTTTTGCATGCCTCGTTAACACGGAATTACCTCTGTTTTTCTTGTGTTCATTATAACACTTGGAATCCTGTTTCCGATTTAAACGTGGATGTTATTTTGAACTCGTTAAGATCTTTATACACCAATTTTTGGACTGACATTTTTTTAAGGCCAAAACCGTGCTAGGAACACAAAACGTATCATTCAAGAACTGTTACGCAGACTTTCAGATAGAACTTCGTTGAATAAATAAGTTCCACTCCATTGAAGAAAAAAAGATGATGAAAATAATAATTATGAAGACGATGATCTTCACTCCTTAAGGCCACTTTTTGAAGCACAGGCCGTCTGCGCCGTGAAGAGGGCGTGTTTTATCGGATTGGCGATGGTGTGATGACTTGTATCCCGATCCTGGGCCAAAGTGCCATATCCACGGGGGCTATGTTACGATGTTCCCATTCCTCTCTCGAAGCTCGGAAACCCGTGGGGTGTGTACGATTGGCACTAAACATCACATTTGGGGAGAGGAACATACGCGTGTAACCAGATTATAACTGGGAACTTCCCATCTGGGTAGAGGGATATACGCGTGTAACCAAATCATAACTGAGAACTTCTCATCTGGGTAGAGAAATATACGGGTGTATTCTGATCATAACTGAGAACTTCACATTTGGGTAGAGGAATATACGGTTCTAACCAGATCATGCCGGTCTCTCTGGCCGAGGGGTTACACCACTTTCTCCGTAATCCCGTTTATCACGCAGAGTCTCGTAACGGGCGAGAACTGGGAGCGGTTCGTACCCCGCTGATGACTTGCGGGATAACTGAGCCGGCCGCTCAGAAAGCAATGGCAAACTACTGAGCGTAATCTTGCCAAGAAATCAACAGACAGCTGAAAGATGCTGCTGTTGACAGCGATGTCCTGTAAAAGCATATGCGAATTTTTAAAAAAAAGGAAAACAGATCATAACTTAGAACTTCACATAGGCACAGGTTAAGTTTAGGCCTAGTTAATCATATTTTCTTCACCGGTGTTAGGTGTTACATTGTCAACAAACTCAATCAAAATTTCTAGGAGGAGATTTCCTACACAGAAACACACACACATTCAGACATACACACACATTCACACACATGCTCACACACGCGCAGCTGTTCTTTATACAACTTGTGATATTTATATATAGAGTTATAAATGTTGCTTTCCCACTCAAGGCATGCAACGTATGATTTAAGCCTATGAAGTAACTTATTCTTTGACTTTTTGATTTAATTACTGTAGAGTGCTGAAGCACCGCCACCGCAACTAATTCAGATATAATTCGTTATAATTATGTTGAAGACAAAATATAAACTCTTATATCAATTTATATTGGAAATATAAAAATCTCAAATCCGAAATATAATTTTATATTTCGACATTCCAAAGATAATGTGGCAAGTTTTAGATAGCTGTATTTACTCCACATGACGTGCAAGTATCCGTATAGAATGCAGCCAGCAGATAATAGACATATTTCTGTCGATGACACTCATGTGTAAATATGTAAGTTTTATCGTGCCTGTGATCATTCAAGCCCACATTCGTAATGCCGGCTAGCAGATTATATTTAAGGTATTTTCAACCTATTATTACATGGTATATGGTAGAAACGATCCTAAGAAGAAATAAATGCATTGAAAGAAGTGGCATTATGCCCTGCGAACGCCTGGCAACTGGTGTATTTAAATAATTCATTCTTCAATGGTATGTGAAAGAATAAAATGGTTGCATTCACATAGTAATTAGTCTTTCGTCTTTTTATATAACAGTGTATTTTATATATTTACTAAGGTTGGTGCATAATTTTAAAATTATATAGAAAATGTGTTTTCTCTGTGGTTTTATTAATAACTACCCACGACATGGTGATGGGGGGATTATGATGTGTTTCATAAAATGCAATTATGAAATTAATGGCGTATTAAATATAAATTAGACTTGTTATATTAGTAAAATATAGAATAGAATAATTTAACTATATTGTTTTGTTTAAAAAAGTGTGTGAATACTGATCTATTTAATTCGTTGTGTACATTTTACCTTTTTGTGGAGAAATAGTGTGGTTGTTCTATCTCGCCAGATGTGTTTGAGAATGGCAATCTAAGAAACTACGTTGTGTATATCTTATTTGACGTACTTCTTAATTTCTTAGAGCATTTTGCCCTAAGTAAATTGCCCACGTATTTCATATCTATACAATAATCCCGCTGCACACGTTGACTATTATTTAGAACAACACATTCCGTTGCATTTGGTTTATTTTAACTAATTCCATGCCAAGAAGTCTGCGTGGCAACCGGGTTCAACGCGTTTGGGTTTCAATTTCCGGTGCGCTGATGGCGAAGTAGGGGGTTCAGTGCCTACACCCGTCAGTTGGACTTTAACATGTACTTTTCGATCAGAAAGCAAAGGCAAACTACTGATCGTAAAATTGTCTAGAAAACCAGTAAGGGGTTGGGGTTGAATGTAACGTACTGCAAAGGTCATGTGACAGTATTGGTGGGGATGGCTTCAATACTGCTCAGACGTACACCTCTATCTAACTTTCGCTTCTGCTGTCCCCACGGATCCTGGCACACTACAATCAAGTATTTCGGTCACTCCTTCTTGACCTTACCAAGACAGCGAAAGTGGTCACAAAAGTAACTATACTTTATTGTAGGATATGGCTAATCCTACTACACATGTAGAGAAATTATGTACACACAGATTACAGCTTCACAGAAGAAAAGACAATAGTCAGTAACTGAGAACTCTGGTATCCCGTTGAAGATTTTATCACGCAATCTAGGAAATTGAGAGTCGCAGTCTGTGCTGTTGGGTGTACAGAACACATCACCTGTGGATATTCCAGACTTTCAGGATCTCAGCTGCAGAAACGAAGATTGCACTTCTTGATAAGCTCTGGATCAGGACGGTTGCTCCTGGTGGAATTCTCCTTTCAAACAAACCTGGCTTGTCAACACTTTATACGGAACTGATGTTCTTCAGTAGTGGAAGGCCCCACTATATGTCGCTTCAGTTTTCGTTGTTTCGTTATAACGTCGTTGTCACAATGTGACATAACTTCACTTTACGTCGCTACGTTCTGCCATAACGTCGTCACCTGTGGACACACCTGTATAGTGTTTCGCTATACGTCATTTCACTTAAAATAGGGTTTCCCAAGAATGTAACCCCGACGTTAACCGAGGCCTTCCAGTAGCATCCTCAGGCATGAGTGGGCTGATTGATTTAATAACAAATTAGTATCGTGAACCCTTTTATCCCATTCACGGGTGTTAGATAATATTCTCTCGTTAGTTCATTTACTGCGTGAATTTAGAGATGGAATCCACCTTGACGAGGTAGAGTGGCTTGAGTGTTCCAATGACCCCAGGAGCTATGCCGACGGTAGCACAGCTACTCGTAGGGTCACCCATGTCGGACAGGTCAAGGGCGAGGAACCAGCCGAAGAGACACACAAACCTGCTGCCTTGTAGGTAGACTGGGGACAGTCAAAGACTAGGGAAAGCACCCCCAAAAAATGCTTGTCCAAATTGGATGTACTGAGCCACAGGCTTGACAAAGCAGTGCAACGTAACTTAATTCATGATGTCATAAATTAAAATTAATCGTTATGGTGCTAATCCCGTGAAGTCCCATCAGGCGGTGATAGCACCGGGACCCCTGCCTCGAGGGAGTCCACCCATGACTACTGGTGGTGACCTTCCCCTGTGCTGTGGAGTCAAGGCACAGAGGAGTAGGTTAAGAGCTATTGACCAAACACCCCGGACACTAGACATTCTTCAGTGGAATGCCGAAGGAGTTTAAAGAAAGAAAGTCTCCCTAACAAAGCGTCTTCATAAAGATAGAATAGATGTGGCATGCATTCAAGAGACACACCTCAACGCCAATCACAAATTCTCAGTCAGAGGATATCAGGCCACACGTTTTGACCACGAAGGACACAAAGAAGGAGTTCTAATACTTACACGAAATACAATACCATGCAGCGAAGTATCTGTGATCTCTGACAACCAAACGGAAACAACAGGTGTCGATATAATGATAAACGACGTGAAAATAAGAATCTACAATCTGTATAGCCCAGCAGATAAGGACCTTACACTGTCAAACATGAAAATAACTGATACAAACTGCATTATTGTCGGAGACTTTAATAGCCGTTCAGAAAGATGGGGATACCCAGATACTGACAAATGAGGAGTTGAAGTGGAGGACTGGGAAATAGAATCAAATTCTACATACTCAACAAAGCGGATGACATACTGAGCTTCTACTCCAGAAGATGATTTACCACTTCTATTCCAGACTTGGCTTTCTGCACAGGAGACATCCTCCACAAAAATCGATCGCCATGTGCTGGACCAAATAGCAGGTAGTGACCACAGACAATCAAGCTTGTAATGAATTTGGAGTATGTTCCACAGGACAAAAGCCGTTGCCCCGCTGGAATTACAAACGAGCAGAGTGGGATAGATTTGCTATACTAACAGACAAATATTGTGAAAACATAAATACACGATATGGCAACATGAAGCAAATGATGGAAAGTCTAACCAGAGCAATATTACAGGCGGCCACTGAGTCTATTCCAAGAGGAATGAGGAAAAATTACAAGCCATACTGGACTAAAGAAATACACATTTTGGAGGACAAAGTTGAAGATGCCAGGAAGACAGCAAAGAGAGAGAACAAACAGTTGAAGCGAACATCTCTCTCAAAGCCATCTCAGCAAAATATAAAAGAACAGTAAATCAAACAACAAGAGATTGGTGGAGGGAAAAAACAGAAAACCTGAATTTTGACAGGGATGGAAACAAACTATGGAAACTAGTGAAAGCCATGAACAATGAAGGACATAGAAACAAACAAATAACAATTAAACAAGGAAATGCCTTGCTTACAGGGAAAAAGGCTGCAAATGTACTAATGGAACACTATGCCAGTGCAAACCACATTGATATTACAACCGAACAAAAGAAAGCAATCAAAGATAAACAGATATATCATAGTAATACAGAGACAGCAGCAGAATATGCGACGGAAAATCTAACAATGGAAGAAATGGAACAGGCAATGAATACCCTAAAAGAGAAGAAATCACCAGGAAAGGATGGAATCAGAAATGAAATGCTAATAGGACTAGGCACTAAGGCAAAAAAGAAACTACTAGCAGTCTTAAATTACGGCTGGAAGAGAGGGATAGTCCCACAGGCATGGAAGGAAGCTATACTAATATCAGTCCCAAAGAAAGGAAAAGACCTGGAAGAACCAAATGGCTATTGACCTATCAGTCTATTTAGCTGTGTAGGAAAATTAATGGAACGCATTATCAATGGTAGGTTAACATGGCATCGGGAAGGAAACCAACTCTTAACACCACACCAAGCAGGATTCAGAAAGTACAGTTCCACTAAAGATCAAATAACCTATATAGTGTAACAGAGTGAGTACCATCTCTGTTAATAGGTTTGGAGAGCAGCATGATGTGCAAAGGTTAAGCACGGTTGAGCATCCTAGAAGAACGTAACTAAGGATGCTCAAGCCGTGACGTAGGTTTTAGAAAGGTTAGTTACAGCTGGGTCTGGAGAGGTGAACATCATAACATGTAACCTGTGCAATATTCTTGAACTGATTATATCGAATAAAACCTTTTAAGAAAACACCATCAGGACTTATCTTATAAACGTCCCTGTACTGTCACAGAACAGATTTGGCGCCGCTCAACCAGGATCTTGATTTTGAACTTAGATGTCGCGGACGCAATGAGAAGTACTGAAAAACAAGATAGCACAATGGAGAACTTTCATGGAACGCTTTATCTCGGCTTGTTGCAGCAAGAAGGTATGAGAAAATTTTTGAATTATTAATAAAAAGATCCAGACCAGACCACTTTTCTTGAATCTGCCAACTTAAAATAGAATCATCAAGAAGCATTTTTCTGGCTAGTTGATGGAAAGAGGCCGCCATATATATTAGAATTACTGAATTACTGGATGGAGCCACCATTTTAAGCTGGGTGTCAAACTACTGGGCTGTTTCTCATCATAACCACCTGGAGTAACCTGATTGTCGTCACTATGCTGTGAGTTTTAACCTGCCGTTATTGCAGCCGTTGATTGACCTTGCTTGTCTGAAGGTCACTTACTTACTTGAACTGCCCAAGATCGAAGAAATTTTTCAACTTTCAAAATTAAAACAGCTGCAACTGGGAAATTACAGATTATCGAGATGTCAAGATGAATGCGATTTACATGCCTTGGTCTTTTTGGACGCGGGTGGGCATAGTGGGTTGCCGACCAGCTGAAAAAGAGAGCCTACTGTAATCGCTTCATTTCTCTCAAGCTGTTTCAAGTCGTCTAGAAGTGCCATTTTTTTCCGGGTGAAGTCGTCTAGATGTGCCCTGTTATCGGGTAAAAAGAAGCCGCAAGTCTGGTGTGCCCGACCATGGGTGAAAGTGAAAGTACTCCTCGCTAGAGAAGCCTAAGATGTCCGAGGATTGACGTAACTACCAGAAATTGCTTTCCCGGGATCCAGAAACCGACAGGACAACTAGAAGGTCGTCGTTTGGAGAAGTCTAAGAAATTGCAGTCTCAAGTATCCTTATATGATTATAACGAACTGTATGTTAATTTTAGGACAATTATTATAAGTGTATAATAATTTATATTCATTGATTAGAACGACCTTATTGGAGTTGGGCAAGGATGATAGTAGGGTAATACAAGATAACACAGATGAGATAATGGGTGAAGTAAAGAGTCCAGAATTGTCCTCTTGTTGATGGAGTAGAAGAACACGAGACACTTGTTTTTATGTGAAGCCTACACTTGTTAAATATTACCCTCAGCTGATGTGTGTGGATTTACTTTCCTGTTGGACCTACGGATGATGTGTTTCACTTCTTTAATGGTAATTAATTAAGGGTTAACCAATATAAAATAACTTGCTGTTTTGGTTAAAAATTGATTACTTAATTTGAAGGCTTAATCTTTGTAAGAAGAACAGTGAACAGTTGCTTACGTCCTTGGTTTAGTTAAATGAGCCTATACAATTGTTGATATTTATTGATTAAATTATTATAATTGTGAGTGTCCTTATATGAATTGAATAGTAAATTACAGCATATTTCAGCATGGCAGAACAGGTTGCGTTAACACAGGTGTTAACTGGGGTGGGTACGACAATAGGTAGACTCAACACAGCAATAAAACAACAAGGAATAGGAACAGAGATTGTAAACTTTAGTGGACAGGCGAAGGACTTTAAGAAGTGGATAACTTCGATAGAGAAACATGCATTCTTGGTGGCAGCAACGGATGAGGAAAAGATGAAAATTGCTTACCAAGCCACTTTAGAACCAGTTTCAGATCACATTCGAAGAAAATTAGAGGCAAGAACTGATGAGACATGGGAACAGTTCAAGGAAGATCTGGCCCGTAAGTATGCTGAAATTACAGACCCTCATCATGCGTTTTCAGTGTTAAGACAATCCAAACAAAACATTGGAGAAACTGTACAATTATTTAGTGATAGGTTGATTAACCTAGCTGAAGAAGCATTCCTAGGACAGAACGTACGAGGGGAGGAAGTAGAACGAATGTTAGGTGGGATTTTTGTAGATGGTATCAAGTCAGATGGACTGAAATTTAAATTAATGAGAGAAAACCCTGAGAGATTATCACAGGCGGTAGATATAGCTGTACAAGAAGAGAATTTGAGACGAAGATTTAGACTGAGAGTAGGACGAGAAATAGGAACTAGTCGAGAAGATAGGATTGAAGAGCCCATGGAGATCGGACAAACAAGGTTCGCATGGAATAGGAGAGGAGGAATACAGACGTTACAAGGAAGTAACGAAAATACTTATGATAGAAGAAGACAAATGAGAAATCCTATAAGTGAAACGGTAGGTAACACAAATAACACAAATATAGTCTGTTGGGGTTGTGGCCAACGTGGACACATTTTTCGCTTCTGTGGTAACAGGCGTGTCCAGTCGAATACACAAAATAGAAATGCCAATAACAGATCAAATAGGAATTTTGAAGATAGACACAGAAGCTTTACAAGCCCAAAAACACAGGAAAACCGGCGTCCCACCTATTGAATAGGACCTGCAGTAGGAGGGAAGATAACAAGGTCCCAAGATTTAAAGAATATTTTAATAACAGGTATAGCAGGACGAGTAGAAAGTGCTCTCAAATGGCGGAAATCAAACAATTTTCAGTAAATAAAAAGGACCCCAGTTCATGCATAATAGAAATAGGGAAATATAGAATCCGTACATTAATTGATTCAGGAGCTCAGGTTAGTGTAATTAAAGAAAATTTTCTATACAAAATGATAAAAAATTGTAAAATGTTCAGAAGTCATGATAATCTTTACTCTGTTACAGGACAAAATTTACAAGTAATTGGACAAACGATAATAAATCTCAAATTAGGAGGAATCAACGTAAGACATCTTTTTCATGTAGTGAAAAATTTAAATAGAAACATGATTATAGGTAGAGATTTCTTATTAAAAAATGGTGTAAGACTTTTCTTTGATCTGCACAAATTAAAATTCAAAGACGTGTATGTAGATATGGAAGAAGACATGCACATATCAGCACTGGTTAGAGTTAAAACGTCCACGACGTTAAGACCACAGACGGTTAATCTGATACAGGCAAAAGTAAAAAGGAATCCGTATTATTTAGTAGGACACACAGTTAGAATAACAGTTACAAAGAGAGGTGATTGATGAGCCTGGTTTGGAAGTTCCAGATGGGATAATGACATTAGATAAACTCTTAACTTTTCCAGTAATGGTTATTAACAACACAGGCAGAGAAATTAAATTATATATAGGATGTGTAATAGCCAAAGTAGAACATGATACTAACAACGTACTGGCAACAGATAGGGTAGAAATGCCGAAACGTTCAGAAAACCATATGAAAAGAA
Source organism: Cepaea hortensis (assembly GCA_963921405.1). Classification (NCBI taxonomy): domain Eukaryota; kingdom Metazoa; phylum Mollusca; class Gastropoda; order Stylommatophora; family Helicidae; genus Cepaea; species Cepaea hortensis. The sequence continues at coordinate 87,853,420 of OY992881.1, forward strand.
TCAATACCAGGAATAGACATGGAAGAAGATCGAACGGACAGAATGATGAATTGATCCATCCATTCAGAATACATACATCTCAAATACATTCAGTAGACAAAATAACAAGAGAACAAGAATTATTAGCACAGTTAAAAGCTCCACCAGAAAATAAGGAAATATTAGAACAACTTATAAAAGAGAATCAAGATGTTTTTGCAATTAACGACTTAGAATTGGGGAGGACTAAGACAGTTACTATGGAAATAGACACAGGAAATCATCCACCAATCAGTTTAAAACCATACAGAACTCCTCTAAGGAATAGAGAAATTGTTGAAAAAGCAATAGAAGATATGCTAAAAGTGGGAATCATAACAAGATCCAAATCAGAGTGGTCATCTCCGATAGTAATTGTGACCAAGAAGACGGGAGTCATCGCTTCTGCTGCGACTACAGGGCTCTGAACAGGATCACCAAGAATGTATCTTACCCATTGCCGGTGATTGATGATATCTTGGGACTACTTAATGGGTCTACCTTCTTTACCACGCTAGACGCAAGGTCAGGATTTTGGTGCATCCCTATGTCGCCGGATGCTCAGAAGAAAAGTGCGTTCTGTACTCATGCAGGCTCTTACGAATTTTTACGAATGCCATTTGGAGTACGTACGGCGCCTTCTCATTATATGCTATTAATAAATCAAGTACTGGAAGGCATGCAAAAAGGTTTGCATTAGCATACATAGATGACATTTTGATCTACACAGCAGGAGATGTACAAGATCACCTGAAACATATAAAATTAGTATTTGACAGATTAAGAATACATGATGTTAAATTGAAACTCAGTAAATGTGAATTTCTAAAAACAGAAACTAAATACCTGGGGTACATCATTAATAGGGACGGAATTAAACCAGATCAAGACAAAGTAAAGGTTATTAGAGAATTAATAATGGTATCCGCGCTTTTATCCGGAATTTCATAAACTTCTGGCCATAGACTATAGTTATCCCCGATATGAAGTAAATATACATTCCCTGATAGTGTTCTAGGGTGAGGACCTGATATATCTAAGCTGATTTTCTGCATGGGGAACTGAGGAATGTCTGCATCTTGTAAAGGACATTTGATCGTTTTCATGTTTCTTAATCTACACTTCTCACACGCATCAACGTATTTATAAGCAGTTTTAAATAAGTTCGGCCAATAATATTTATTATTCAGTGCTTTTACTAACTTGTCACGACCAAGATGACCATTCTCATCATGGTATGCTTTCATAATCTCAATTTCTAAATGTTTTGGAATGTATTTTCTCAACTGTTCGCTTCTTTCATTCATGTAATATAACTGATCATCCTCTTGTAAGACTAAATAATTCTTTTTATACTTGTTTTCACCCGTTTCGTTCAACTTCTGTTTTATTTCTACAACTTTCGGATCTAATTCCTGTTCTTCTTTCATATTAAATTGCATCAAATGTGGGTCTTCTGCTTTTGGTTCAGATTCTATATCCGAAGGTAAACTCCTAAAATCTTCTCTATTTATTATGGCAGAATCTAATATATTTACTTGCCAGTTTCGATCGTCTATTTCGGGTTCACCCTCATGTTCCGTGTTTTTTGACGTCTCTGGATACGGGATTCTGGACAATAAATCTGCACATGTGTTGTCTCTACCTGCCACGTATTCTATCTTCGCGTTGTACCCCTGCAGATTCAACGCCCATGTCTGTATTTTTCTGTTTTGCACTGGAGCTTCTAATAAAGATTTTAAAGGCATGTGATCAGTTCTAATAATGAAGTTTGGGTTATGTAGATAATAGAGTTATTCTCCTGATGAGTAATAGGTTGTAGTAAATATGAATACCTTATGCTGGTAGGAACACTGCTGCGTTAATGTGTTAGGATAAGGAGCTTAATTATATAGTGGCTATGAAGTGTTGGAAACATATGCCATACTTAATAGGGTTCTGGGGAGTTAAAATAGGAGCTGCATTAAGTCAGCGTGGATTAAAGGTATATGGATTGGACGCCATATTATACACGTGACTAACGTCTAAAGGGGCTGTAGATAGCAGTGAATATGGTTTGGTATAGGGTTAGATACATAAATGCTTGTCATGGGATCTGAGGGGGTAGAAATAGGTGCTGTGATAACAGCGTTAATTAATGTACAAGATGGTCATGGAAAATGAACATGGTTAATGGTTTCATTATGAGACATAAGACAGGTGAAATATGTTCATGGGTGTGGATGGCAGCACATATATTGAGTATAGGGAAGAAATTTTGGATCAACTTAATTTATCACAAACAGAGGTCTAGATTCATAGCTCATTAAATGTGTTTTTGAAAAACTTTTATTTATAAAAGTTTTTACGTTTGAAAGGGAGATAAATGTGTTTGTTTTTAAACTACTCCTATATATCTTTATAACTCATAACTGGGTGCGCACCCCATCTTTTCTGTCTATCCTGTGTTGTGTGTTGGTGTTGAGAAAGAATGAGAAGTTTCATAACGCAAAGTGTATACCAACGATTTTTATGAACCAGTATATATATGAATTGAAATATCATTATGACCTATGTTTTTGTAATGAAACGAAGAATAAGTATAACTTCATAATATAGCGTTTGCTATATGGGACAATTATAAAAGACAAGTGGAGAATTAGATTCGAAGGAAATAGAAATAAAAGTAGTTACTTAAGATAGTTTGGGATGGCTTGGAGAAAAAATATTGGGGTTAAGGTTTTGATGAGGGAAAGTGGTTATAATGAGTAGGTTAGGGGTTAAGACTTTTGAAGAAAAGTCTTTTTCAAGAAAGAGAGGTCTGTAACAGAGTGAGTACCATCTCTGTTAATAGGTTTGGAGAGAAGCATGATGTGCAAAGGTTAAGCACGGTTGAGCATCCTAGAAGAACGTAACTAAGAATGCTCAAGCCGTGACGTAGGTTTTAGAAAGGTTAGTTACAGCTGGGTCTTGAGAGGTGAACATCATAACATGTAACATGTGCAATATTCTTGAACTGATTATATTGAATAAAACCTTTTAAGAAAACACCATCAGGACTTATCTTATAAACTTCCCTGTACTGTCACAATAGCTCAGGAAATAGAGGATGCCTTCCAAGAGTAAAAGCACATACTAGCGGCCTGGATAGATTTAGAAAAAGCATTTAATAAAGTATGGAAGGAAGGACTGAAAGTAAAGCTGCACAAAATGCATGTTTGTGGGAAAATGAACAAATGGATCAGCCACTACCTTGAGAACAGAACTGCCAGGACAAAAGTACAAGGATGTCATATATTTTTGAAGGGAGTGGGAGATCACTGTAGTGCATGCCCCATCTCTAACAAAAGAAGTAGAGCCCCATCCTCTTCTATCTTCAATAACCCCAGAATATGAACCTTGAGTTATCTGCAGGCCTCGTTCTATTAAGTATGTCTAGGAGGTATAGATTATGGCCCTGGTGAGAATAATGATTACTAACTGGGAATCTGCCCCTTCTCCAAGGATTCTTTAGCTCTGAAGCCCCCTTTTATTGGTCATCAAATCTAAGGAAAGTCTGGAGAATTTTCTCAGCCTGATTTAGATGAAGAAAACATGGATATTGAGCAGTTGATAGATCTAGAGTCTTGTCTCCCCCATTTTAGTAAGTCATTATGAGTGGATTTATTGTTAAACAATCAAACACATAATCAATCACATTAGATTCTGACAACATGATGTACAAAGAAGTTGTTGACTCACAGATAGGTTTGAACTGATAAATTAACAGAATGTCAATTCATGTTAATCATTTATTGACTGGGCCTGAGCCTTCTGGTCAGTACATACATCTCTATTGTGATTTACACAAAATATTAGAAAAGTTGCACATTGGACCAGTGTCACAGAGACCATCAATAAACAAGCATCAATACATGAGATGTCAACAAGTGTGAAACATAGTAAACATTTTGATGTTGTACATATTAAGTGTGATGGTAATTCAACAATTAACTATCAGTTTCCTGAAATTGGGAGTGGTGTGTACCAATGAGAAAGGTAACCTGGTGACTGGAAGATTAGGTAAGCTAGGGTCCATTGACTGATGGATCCACTTCAGGTCTGCCCGTATAGCTCCACTGAAGGCCTCCCCATATTCTGCTCATGGCCAAGTCATCCTCCATCTCACTTGTGGTTCATCTCTTTCTCTCGGCTTCCCTCTCTCAGGTCTGATTTAGGTGGTTAGTTTGCTGATGGGTTGGGTGGTTGTTGGTATGTAGCCACCAAGATCACTGATGAATATTCACATAAATATATACATTCCTACCAATACAATATTCTAGAAGTAGGTCGGAAGAAATCTAAATTCCTGAAGTAGGAACTAGTTCCCCACCCCTCCTTTTTTTCTCTAAGCTAGTGTTGGGTTAATTTGGGGTGGTCAGAGTTTATCACACTGTGTACGACTTGTATCAACTGGTTCCTGCTGTATGTAAGTTCTCATTTGACCTGGGGTCAGTGAACGTGTACAGTAAGACAGTGACAAGAGTGAGAATATGTCAAGATGCATGTAAATAAATGACATACATTTATAACATTTCTTCCACTAAATGGTGTTTATAGTGTGTATAAATAATTATCTGTGTTTTCCCAGTTAACCAACTTCTTCTTCTCGTGTCTAATAACTCTATCCCATTATCTGTTTTTGTGATGTTGAGTGTTGGGTTGTGTGGTGATGAGTGGTGTTGAGTGGTGTTGTGTTTTAAGTTATGTTGAGTAATGAGTTAAGTTCACTTCGTGTGATGGAGTTCCACGAAGCACAACTCTTCTCATGCAATGCAGTTCATAAGTGCTCTTATCTAATTAAAATTTGACATAAATATAAATATTTATTCCGTCAAACCCTATTGATTCAATAGATGAAGGAGAAAGGAAAGACTGACTTCTCTTTCAGCTTTCTAGATTGTAAATAGGCATAGATAAGTCTGTTTTAGAACAAGGCACTTATTCTATTACACGAACTGTCATTTCAGCTGTAGGTATTGATAGCATCTTTTATCAGTGTTTCTGGTGAAATGCACAAGATTGTTTTAGAATCATCACTTCGTACAGTTGTTCAGAATAGAATGTAGTTGTATAATGCACTTCTTAAAGTTAATAATTATCTCTAAGAATATTAGAGATTGCAGTTTCATCGAAGAGAGTATTGGAGTGTCATTTTGCCCGGGAACGGCTCTGCGTCGTTAGAATCTACAGTCGAGCATTTTTACATTTCAGAGGTTTTAATTAATAATAATACATTTCAATTGACATTACAAACACGGGTTACCATTACTTGATACTTGATACATCGGGTTCTTAGTCTAATCTCGGGAATCACAAGCTTACCTCAGATCTAGACACCCCGCAATTCCATGTTTGAAAATTTGGTCACACCAGCTTCTCACGTCTCTTCATCAGGCTGGTTGAAGGAAAAAGTGCGGGCTTACCAGATTCTGATGAAATATTAACATATGCAAATCCGGCGTTGGCGCGAAAGCGGGTCACATGTCTCCTCCGATCCAATGGGTTTCCGAGCTTTGTCTCATGAAATCTTTCTAAGAATCCACGTCATCTGTCACTTATGCAGTTCCAGTTTCGATGTTAAGTTTTAAGTCCTAGTCTCCGTTTGCGGTTGTGAAGTCAATTTCTTTTAATGTTGTTTCCTCTTCTTGCGGCATGTTTTGGTAAATGAATAATGGTGGTTAGCGTTATGCCACTTGCCCCACTCCAGATTGTTCTATGGTATGGAACTATGTTTCCAACATTTTCAGTTATCAAGCTGTTCCCATTTTTCCTCCCTTGTATTCTCTTCTGCATCTGATTGACCTGGTTCATCAGGCACTGGGTGTCGACTCAGGAAGTCCGCTCCCACATTCATTTTCCCAGGAACATACTCATCCTGGAACGAGTAAGGTTGAAGAAGCAGCGACCACCTCATAAGTCGGGCATTCAGAGTCTTAGATGCTGCGAGAAACATGAGTGGTTGATGGTCACATTGCACTGTGAAATGTTTGCCATATAGGTATGCATGAAATTTCTGTACACTCCATACGAGCGCAAGACATTCTCTCTCGATAGTACTGTAATTTCTCTCTGCTGCATTCAATTTCCTGCTAGCATAGGCTACAGGGAATAGCTCTGATGGTACATCTCCCTTTCTCTGCAACAGCGTTGCCCCAATTCCTATGTTACTGGCATCGGTGCGCAGCACAAATGGTTGGTCGAGGTCTGGTAGATGTAAGACTGGATGAGCAGTTAATGCATGCTTTAGTGCTGTCAAAGCTCTCTCACAGTCAACTGACCAAGTGACTTTCTCTGGTTTCCCCTTTTTGGTAAGATCCGTTAAAGGTGCTGACAGAGTATTGAAGTCCTTGATGTATTTTTAATAGAATCCACATAAGGATACAAATGATCTTACATCCTTCTTTGTTTTTGGACGAGGTGCTCTCTGGAGTTTGTCCACATTTCCCTCTTGTGGAGTTATCAGTCCATGAGATATCTTATGACCTAGAAAGTCCAATTCTTGGAATCCTACCTGACACTTCTTTGGTCTAGCCGTTAATCCAGTTTCTCTGAGGCGCCTGAACAAAAGATGCAGGGTTTCTACATGCTCTTCAAATGTTTCAGTGGCGATCAGGATGTCATCCATGAAGTGACTGATGTCTGGATGCTGTAGTGGGTCAAGTAATTTTCTCATCATACGTGTAAAGACGCTGGGAGCATTACTTAATCCGAATGGAAGAACGTTGAACTCATAGTGTCCTCCAGGCGTGCTGAAAGCTAACCATGGTCTAACTTCCGGTTTTACAGGAATCTGGTAATATCCCTTACTGAGATCAATCCTAGTGAAGTAATTAGCTCGGCTGAGTGATGGTGAAGAGTTTATTCTGATCAGGCAGAGGTTCTGCTTGGAATTCAGTAATAGCATTGAGCTGTCGATAATCGGTGCACAATCTATGTTCTCCACTTGGCTTTCTCAATAAGACGACGCTAGCACTGTAAGGTGATTCAGATGGTGAGATTATTCCTGCGGTGAGCAGCTGTTGTATTTCTTCCTCTAAAGTCTTTTGCTTTGCATAAAGAACTGGGTAAGTCTTGACTCGCACAGGCACTGTGTCATTCAACTTCATGTCAAATTCCTCCAAATAAGTTCTTCCTGGCTTATCAGTAAGTACTTCTGCATATTTTGCCATAAGTTCCCTAATCTGCTTTTGCTGATCCTTTGTTAAGTTGGGATTGATTTCCACATCCTTAAAGGTCTCTTTGGCTTGCAGTTGGCACATGACTCCCATTTTTGATCCTTCTTCGACTTCAGTAGCCACACTCATGGCCATCAGATGTGCTGGTTCGGTGGTTGAGGGTCTTTCATGATATTTCTTCAAGAGGTTTATGTGAAATACTTTCATCTTGCCTTTGACTGAAATTCTGTAGTTGGTACGTGAGATCATCTCCGTCACTACATAAGGTCCTCTCCATCCGATTTGCAGCTTATTCTGACTGGTTGGAAGCAGCAACATCACCTTCTCTCCTACCTCTAACTCTCTATCCTTTGCCTTGCGGTTTAAGTTACGAGCAATTCTTCGTCTGGCTTGACGTAGATTGACATTCGCTTGTTTCCAACTGTGCTGTAAACGATTTTTCCACTCGGCAACATATGTAGATGCAGTCACGACTGTATCATCTGTAGTATTATCAGTCCATGTTCGAAGTAACGCCTCCAGTGGTCCCTTGATCGGTCGTCCAAACAACAATGTGGCTGGAGCAAAACCTGTTGAGTGATGGGGTACCTCCCTGTAAGCGAATAAAGCTGCGGGTAAATACAAGTCCCAATCCTCTGTCTTCTCCTGGGCAATTTTGCGCAGGATACTAATCAATGTCCCGTTCCACCTTTCCACAAGTCCATTTTACTGAGGGTGATATGGTGAACTGAAGATATGGCGTGCATGAAAAAGTCTGAAGGTCTCTTCCATGAGCTTACCACGAAACTGTGAACCGTTGTCCGTCAAGATCCTTTGTGGGAATCCTAGACGTGTGAATATTCCTAATAATTCATCAGCGACGTGTTTGGAGTCACAGCTGGGCATAGGAACTGCTTCGGCCCACATGGTTGTTGTGTCCACAAGCGTTAATATGAATCGGTTTCGCCTCTTCGTTGCTGAGAGAGGTCCGATTATGTCTACAGCCACTTTCTCAAATGGAATTCCAGTGATTGGCGATTCACCCAACATTTCCGGTGGTGTCCGGTGTTTTGGTGATACTTTCTGACACTGTGGGCATGATTTTACAAACCGTTGTATGTCTGAATTCATCCCTGGCCAAAAGTAGTGAGTGGTAATCCGCTGTGTAGTAGCGTTGATACCCATGTGCCCACTGAATGGTAGACTATGACCCACATCTAAGATCTGAGTCCTGTATTGAGTTGGTACAACAAGTTGATTAAACTCTTGTCCAGCTCGTCCTGCTTTTCTGTAAAGAAGTGCTGACTTCATGAACAGATCACCTTTACGTAGAGGTAAATGTGATTTTGGCAGTTTTCTGAAGCAGGGTTCCAAGGTGCTGTCGGCTTCTTGTGCCCTCTTCAGTTCCTCCGTTCGAGGGATTGGCGTAGTTGTTTCTGGAGTTTTTGTTGCCTGTGATTGAGTGGTCATGGTCGCCATCGCCACAGGTTGAACAGGTTCTCCTAGAACGATAAATCTACAGCCGAGGATTACAGGATATATTGGATCGTCCAAGACTGCTGCCTTGATTGTCCCGGTGACATACCGCGAGGTTATGTTCACTTTTGCCACTGGAAGAGACATATTTGTTGAACTCTTCAGTGGTCCCTGTAATTCCACTATTTCCTCTGTTACCTGTTCAGGGTGAACTAAGGATGATGAAACAACACAGTCATACGATAATCCAGTATCATATAAACAAGTCGTTTTGAATCCATTTAGCAAGATGGATTCTACAACCGGAATACGAGATGATGTGTCTTGATGAGGTGTCTGTTTGGACGTTTCACCAGTGCTCACTTTTTTCTCTTTTCGGTTGGCCAAACATGCCGCTGTGTGTGGAGGTGGCTTTTTCCTGCAATTCTGAAATGTGTGACCTCTAATTTTGCAATGGGTACAGAATGGTTTGTCCTCCTTCGGCACTGTTTGGACTGAGTTTTGAGTGTTTTTCTGGGATTTCCCCTTTTTCTTGGTGGCTACAGTGTTTTCACCCTCTTTTGGCTGTGGAGTTTTGTTTTGAGAGGGGGTGTTGTTCGAACGTCCCTTTCCTCCCATCTCCTTCTGTGATTTCTCAAATCTCTCTGCCAGGATGATTATAGTTTCCAGGCGGTCAGCCCCGTTTTGGGTTAAGAATGCCTTCATTTCGTTCTGCATTTTCCCCTTGATCTGATCAATGATGACCATTTCACGGAGTCCTTCAAAACTTTCCTCAAATCCTCCCAAGCAAGTCCATCTTTGTATGTATGACTTCAGTCTTTCGACTAGTTGCGCGTAACTCTCACCCGGTTCCTTCCTTGCGGCTTTGAACCTGAGTTTATAAGATTCGGCGTCCACTTCGAATCGGCTCAAGAGTGCCGTCTTAAGTGTTGTGTAGTTCTGCTGTTCCTCTCTAGTGAGGCGCGAGAACACATCATACGCCGTGGATCTTAAGGCCTGCGCTAACTTCGTCGCCCATCTACTTTCTTCAAGCCCACAGCTGACAGCCATTGCCTCGAAGCGTATTAAAAATCCTTCGATGTGGTCAGTCTGTTCATTAAAGGGTTCCAGAGGAAATGACATAGCTCCTGAAGTAAGGTGAGAGACGTGAGGAGGTGGTTCTGTCACTGGCGATCCTGATGAGGTTGAGGGTGTAGGACCACTCCCTTTCTCTATTCTCCTGATCTCCACTTCAATCTCCATTCTCCTCAACTCCAGTTGGTGTTGACGCTCTCTCTCCTTATCTTCCATTTCAGCCTGTAGTCGTTTCTCTTTCTCCTCCAATTCTGCTTGAAGCTGTTTTTCTTTCTCCTCCAATTCTGTTTGAAATCGTTTCTCTTTCTCCTCCAATTCTGCTTGAAACTGTTTTTCCCTTACAGCCAATTCAGCCTGAAGCTGTTTTTCCTTGAGAGCCAATTCAGCCTGAAGCTGTTTTTCCCTCTCAGCCAATTCAGCCTGAAGCTGTTTTTCCTTGAGAGCCAATTCCGCTTGCAGTCTTTCTCTTTTTTCGAATGCATCTGAAACATAATTAGCTAGCTCAAGGCCATCTAACCCGCATTCCCTACCTGTTTCTGTTATTTGGGCTCTAAACTTTGCAGTTTCCGCCATGTCTATAATGTATTGCTTTGTTCTGCCTAAAAAATATAATTGCAGTTAGTCTGATCCGCGTAAGCTTGTCAGTCTCTGATCTGCAAATATACAACAGAGCAAGTGCAATATTAAAAACACCCTATGTTATGTCTGTCTGTCAATGCTGGAAAAGCCAAAGGCAGCAGGCACTGAAGTAACCAGATTTAATTCCTAGTAAAGAAAAGAATCTGAAATTAGACATAGTTTTCCCAACGGATAAGATTTTCCGGTGGTTGATGAAATGCTGTTAAGTTCAGACTCCACGGGAAAAGAACACCTTCTCTGGAAGAGAAGTAGTGTTGGTATAGTAGATACACACTATATATTTCACATGGAGCACCTCTTTCTGAAGTATAAGCCTATTTGAACATGGCCCCCTTCTTCAGGAGGAATGATCAGTCACCTACCCTTATTTATCTGTTAATGTCATTCATATCATGTGGCTGTCAATCAATATAAGAAAATGACAATGTTCAAAATCTAAAGATAATTGTGTTAATGTTTTATGTAATTGTTTAAAGGTTAATATTTTGAGAACCATCCAGGACGTAGCCGACAATATGTCATATATTTTTGAAGAGAGTGGGAGATCACTGTAGTGCATGCCCCATCTCTAACAAAAGAAGTAGAGCCCCATCCTCTTCTATCTTCAATAACCCCAGAATATGAACCTTGAGTTATCTGCAGGCCTCGTTCTATTAAGTATGTCTAGGAGATATAGATTATGGCCCTGGTGAGAATAATGATTACTAACTGGGAATCTGCCCCTTCTCCAAGGATTCTTTAGCTCTGGAGCCCCCTTTTATTGGTCATCAAATCTGAGGAAAGTCTGGAGAATTTTCTCAGCCTGATTTAGATGAAGAAAACATGGATATTGAGCAGTTGATAGATCTAGAGTCTTCTCTCCCCCATTTTAGTAAGTCATTATGAGTGGATTATTGTTAAACAATCAAACACATAATCAATCACATTAGATTCTGACAACATGATGTACAAAGAAGTTGTTGACTCACAGATAGATTTGAACTGATAAATTAACAGAAGGTCAATTCATGTTAATCATTTATTGACTGGGCCTGAGTCTTCTGGTCAGTACATACATCTCTATTGTGATTTACACAAAATATTAGAAAAGTTGCACATTGGACCAGTGTCACAGAGACCATCAATAAACAAGCATCAATACATGAGATGTCAACAAGTGTGAAACATAGTAAACATTTTGATGTTGTACATATTAAGTGTGATGGTAATTCAACAATTAACTATCAGTTTCCTGAAATTGGGTGTGGTGTGTACCAATGAGAAAGGTAACCTGGTGACTGGAAGATTAAGTAAGCTAGGGTCCATTGACTGATGGATCCACTTCAGGTCTGCCCGTATAGCTCCACTGAAGGCCTCCCCATATTCTGCTCATGGCCAAGTCATCCTCCATCTCACTTGTGGTTCATCTCTTTCTCTCGGCTTCCCTCTCTCAGGTCTGATTTAGGTGGTTAGTTTGCTGATGGGTTGGGTGGTTGTTGGTATGTAGCCACCAAGATCACTGATGAATATTCACATAAATATATACATTCCTACCAATACAATATTCTAGAAGTAGGTCGGAAGAAATCTAAATTCCTGAAGTAGGAACTAGTTCCCCTCCCCTCCTTTTTTCTCTAAGCTAGTGTTGGGTTAATTTGGGGTGATCAGAGTTTATCACACTGTGTACGCCTTGTATCAACTGGTTCCTGCTGTATGTAAGTTCTCATTTGACCAGGGGTCAGTGAAGTGTACAGTAAGACAGTGACAAGAGTGAGAATATGTCAGGATGCATGTAAATAAATGACATACATTTATAACATTTCTTCCACTAAATGGTGTTTATAGTGTGTATAAATAATTATCTGTGTTTTCCCAATTAACCAACTTCTTCTTCTTGTGTCTAATAACTCTCCCCTATTATCTGTTGTTGTGATGTTGAGTGTTGGGTTGTGTGGTGATGAGTGGTGTTGAGTGGTGTTGTGTTTTAAATTATGTTGAGTAATGAGTTAAGTTCACTTCGTGTGATGGAGTTCCACGAAGCACAACTCTTCTGATGCAATGCAGTTCATAAGTGCTCTTATCTAATTAAAATTTGACATAAATATAAATATTTATTCCGTCAAACCCTATTGATTCAATAGATGAAGGAGAAAGGAAAGATTGATTTCTCTTTCAGCTTTCTAGATTGTAAATAGGCATAGATAAGTCTGTTTTAGAACAAGGCACTTATTCTAGTACACGAACTGTCATTTCAGCTGTAGGTAGTGATAGCATCTTTTATCAGTGTTTCTGGTGAAATGCACAAGATTGTTTTAGAATCATCACTTCGTACAGTTGTTCAGAATAGAATGTAGTAGTATAATGCACTTCTTAAAGTTAATAATTATCTCTAAGAATATTAGAGATTGCAGTTTCATCGAAGAGAGTATTGGAGTGTCATTTTGCCCGGGAACGGCTCTGCGTCGTTAGAATCTACAGTCGAGCATTTTTACATTTCAGAGGTTTTAATTAATAATAATACATTTCAATTGACATTACAAACACGGGTTACCATTACTTGATACTTGATACATCGGGTTCTTAGTCTAATCTCGGGAATCACAAGCTTACCTCAGATCTAGACACCCCGCAATTCCATGTTTGAAAATTTGGTCACACCAGCTTCTCACGTCTCTTCATCAGGCTGGTTGCAGGAAAAAGTGCGGGCTTACCAGATTCTGATGAAATATTAACATATGCAAATCCGGCGTTGGCGCGAAAGCGGGTCATATGTCTCCTCCGATCCAATGGGTTTCCGAGCTTTGTCTCATGAAATCTTTCTAAGAATCCACGTCATCTGTCACTTATGCAGTTCCAGTTTCGATGTTAAGTTTTAAGTCCTAGTCTCCGTTTGCGGTTGTGAAGTCAATTTCTTTTAATGTTGTTTCCTCTTCTTGCGGCATGTTTTGGTAAATGAATAATGGTGGTTAGCGTTATGCCACAAAGGACAAACCAGCAAAATGATGCTGTTGGAGCAAGGTGTCCCCCAAGGAGGAGTTCTTTCACCAACATTGTTCCTAGCATATATAAATGACATCACGGAAAATTTTCCAGCCAGAGTACATACATCCTCATTTGCAGATGACCTAGCCAAATGGACATCTGAAGAATATATTGGTACAGCTAACAGAAGAATACAGCAAGCCTTATTAGCACTAGAGGACTGATCAAAATTATGGCTAGTGAAGTTAAGTGAGGAGAAAACAACATGCACAGTGTTCTCCCTCTCATATAAAACTCAGCAACCTAAACTGGTATTGAATGGGAACATATTGTGTTATGAAGAAAATCCAAACTATCTAGGAGTCATCTTTGATCGTCGCCTGACATGGAAGACACAGGTTGAGAAAAATCGAACAAGAGCAAGGCAAAGAATGGCAATCATGAAAAAGCTTGCCGGTGCAACGTGGCGAGCAGATGAGAAACTTCTCAAGAAGTTATATACTGGACGGGTGATGCCAATACTGGAATATGGCATTGCAGCTTGGGCAACAGCAGCTAAGTCAAACTTTAACAAAAAAAGTAGAGTCCAAAATCAAGGAATGCGAATCATAACTGGAAGCCTGAAGGCAACGCCTATTAATGAACTAGAAAAGATCACTTGTTTACAACCAATGCAGGACAGAAGAGATAGCAAAGCCCAGCAACAAGCAGAGAAAATTAGAAGTTTGACGGACCACCCTATGTATAACAGGTTTAATGGTTTTGGAAAGGGAAGACTGAAGCGTAGCAACTTTGTTAAAACTGCAAAACGAAAGATTAGGGCAAATCCTATACTTAACATATGAACAGTCAAACCCATTTACAATGCACACAAGTTCCCAGCATGGAGACAACAGCAACTGCCTGAGATGATAGAAAACATTCCTTGTATTGAGAAAAAGAACACTCAGAATGAAACCGAAAGAAGAAAAATAACCCTAAACTACATAAACGAACATTACCCAAATAGCAATTGGACCCATGTATATACAGATGGATCAGCCAAAAATTCAATAGAAAATGGAGCAGGAGGAGTTCTCCTAAATTTAAAAAAATGGAATGAAAAAACACAGTCAGTGGCAACTGGAAATTTTTCAAGTAACTTCAAAGCGGAGGTAGAGGGTTTGAAAACTGCAGCAAAAATGCTCTTGATGGAGGAAAATAAAGAGAAGCAAATATCAATCTTCACAGATGCAAAGTCAGCTGTCTCAATACTGAAGAGCAGAAACAGCACAGAACTAACTGACCTAAGAGCAGCACTCCATGGTCTATGCCCGAAATCCACAAAAGTTGTAATACAGTGGATACCATCACATTACAGTATACCTGGAAATGAAGAGGCTGATAGACTAGCAAAAGAGGGCGGAAAACTACCACAGCCTGACATAGACATAACCTATAATGAGGCAAAGAGGTTTATAAAAAGCACTTATAGAACCAAATGGGAATCAGGGCATCCAGGCCACCAGAAGGATGATACATATTACAAACTCGACCGAAGAGAACAAGTAGCAATCTTCAGACTCCTCACAGGAAATAACAGGCTGAAATACCGCTTGTTCAATAAACTAAAGATAGGAGATACCGATGAATGTAATTGTGGAACTGGTAAAATGACAGCTAAACATTTGCTGCAGGAGTGCCCGATATATGCAGAACAGGAAAAGATATTTTGGCCCACACCTGCTTCATTTGAGGACAAGCTCTATGGAGATATCAACAAGCTCAAGTTGACCGCAGCTTACTTTAACTACATTCAGGTTGACATCTAAAGGTGCATGAAGAAGTATTTAGACTGCCACACTTCATACTACTGGTATGTCAGTTACAAAAAGCGTCCCAGAGGCATGAAATGGATTATTGCTTGGATATTAAATCCATTACGTGGAAAGTCCGAATCGAAAGCTCACTGTGTGGGCTTCATAAAAGGTGGAAAGAGTGTCCTAGTGGCACAAAATGGAATATTGCTCGGATAGCAAATCCATTACGTGGAAAGTCCGAATCGAAAGCTCACTGTGTGGATGTCATCTGCAGACTGCATTCTTCTGGTTTCCGGAGGAACAGCCTATGGTGAACGGAAGGCCCAATATACGGAAGTGAGGCTAAGCAGCCATGTGCAGGACGTGACGATTCCTTGGGTGAACCCAGTACCAGAGCGCTGTGTGTCGGATCTGCAATTATGGAAGCCTCCTTGGATGGCGGGAAATGCCCATGGTCTGCCCCTGCCTTCCCTTGAGGGCTGACCAGGATGTCTTTGGCTATTCTAAATGGGCCAGCTGGAATGGGTAATAACACCACAACAGTGAGAGTCAAACGTCCTAAGAAACCCCCGGAAAGGTTAACCCGGTAAACAAATGCCCGCAGAAGTCGGATGTATCAGCCTAACGGCGCATGAACGCAGCTCTGTTGTAAACAGGCACAACGCAATCTCGTCCGAAAAAAAAAGGAAAAGAAAAACTCCGGATGAACGCAGAAGAAGAGGAAGAAGATAGAAATTTCTCCGATCTTCTAGAACTAGGTTCCCCAAATTTGCATACGACCCGTTCGGGTCGAGTTAAGTGGAATAGAAACACACTGCATTTCGTTACATGCCATGTAACATAAAACGTCTATGCCAATGAACGTTAAATAAATGTGTGCATTAATGAATTCCCTCAGATTGATTTCTGAATAAGACCAGTATGCTAAGGACGCTGTACCAAAACATGGTGCTTTGTGTGGTGTGATTGGATGAGTACAGACACGTGTTCATTGATGACTTGTATATGGTATAGTATTGTTAGTGAATGATGATCGTCGTAGTAAATGTATAGTCAGTCAAATCGTGTACAGATTTCTCTTGTTATAGTAGCATCATATTTCATCTGTGTCTATCTATACCTGTTTAATTTGTAAATATTTGGCATTGGGTTGGAGTGTTTAACCACAGAAGACACAAACAACACGTTGCACGATTTATTGCCTGCACATTTTGCTGCATCTCGTCAGGTTGATACTGCAGAGTTATATAGCATATGCTGTGATTCAATGAATACTTTTAATATAAAAACAATTAAACACGCAACACAGGTATTGTTGAAAGTATACAGTATATTGTTTGTATATTGTTCGAATGTAAACTCCATGTTGTTTTGTATATAGTTCGAATGTATACTCTATGTTGTTTGTATATTGTTGGAATGTATACTCCATGTTGTCTTATATTGTAGGAATGTATGCTATATGTTGTCTTATATTGTTGGAATGTATACTCTATGTTGTCTCTATATTGTTGGAATACGACACTTAAGACCTGTGGAGGAACTATTACCAGTCTAAGCCCAAACAGCAGAATCTTATTTGCTGTGTCTGTATTAGTACGTGTGAGTGTGTGTGTGAATAAGTTTGAGTGTGTGTTTCCTCATGTGTAAATATTTGTGTGAGTACGTGTGTGTGTGTGTGTGTGTGTGTGTGTGTGTGTGTGTGTGTGTGTACTAATGCGTCTGTACGTGTAAGTTTGTGTATGAATACGTGTGAAATTGTGTGTGTGCTAATTTGTATGTATGTATGTGTATGCTCCATACTTTCAACCCCACTGGATGAATTTAATGGTCATCATCATTCTTGATGGACAAACAACATTTATGTGTGTACATGTGAGTGTGTACGTGAGTACGAGTGAGCGTTATGTTTGTATTCTAATGTGCATTTATTTGTGTGTATGTGTGAGTGTCTGAATGTACATGTGAGTGTATATGTTAATATGTATGTATTTGTGTGCGTGTGGATGTGTGTGAGTAAGTGTGAGTGCATGTGTATGCCAATGGGTGTGTATTTGTTTGGGAGTGCGTATGAGTATGTGTGTGAGAGTGTGTGTTTACTAGTGGGAGTGCAATTATTTATGTGAGTGTGTGCGTTTGAGTAGGAGTGAGTTTGTGTATGCTAATAGGTGTGTATTTATGTGTGTGTTAAGAACCCTGCAGTTTTGTGTATCAGTTGCTGTCTGTATTGTGGACTGTATTTGCTTGCTCACAACACGCAGGTAGATTGCTCGTACATCCAATTGCTCATGCTTGACAATTATAACATAAAGAAGACAATCGTGATTGTCATCCAAGTCTTGAAGGTGTATGAATAGTTAGATGAGCAGGTCAGATGGCAAGCAAGGACACTGGCATTGACACATATTTCTCTAATGGGTACATAACAGTGTTTGCTTTGTTGCTTAACTAAGGTTTTTCAGAACGTCTATGAGAAAATGAAAGTAATAGCAAACTACTGAACGTAAACTTGCCAAGACATCACAGCATAAAAAAAACGTTGGTGTTGATTGAGACGTCCTGTTAAGGATACACAACTAATTTTTTTATTTAACTACTAGCTGACCCGGCCCGGCTTCGCCCAGTCCCTGGTGGGGAGCATCTCATTTAATTCATATAAGTAGTCATATAAGTTCTCGTTCCCGTTACCGGCTGTCTGTCTGTCTGTCTGTCTGTCTGTCTGTCTGTCTGTCTTTCTGTCTGTCTGTCTGACCCCGGCCCGGCATCGCCCAACTCCTGGTGTGGAGCATCTCATTTAATTCATATAAGTAGTCATATAAGCTCCCGTTCCCGTTCCCGACTATCTATCTGTCTGTCTGTCTGTCTATCTGTCTGATCCGGCCCGGCTTCGCCCAGCACCTGATGGCGAGCATCTCATTTAATTCATATAAGTAGTCATATAAGTTCCCGTTCCCTACTGTCTGTCTGGCCGTCCCTCACTCTCTGTCTGTCTGTCTGTCTGTCTGCCTGTCTGTCTAATAATTTATTGGTTGCAGTTAGAACAACCTTAGATAAACGAAGACCAACTTACAAAAAGCATTAGAAAGAGCACTTGAAAGATCTTTACATCTTCCCCAACAATTAACTTGGGTAAATGGAGCGGCGGCAGCGGCATCAGCAGAAGAAGGACAAGGAGGAGTAGGAGCTGGGAGGGAGGAAGAGATAGGCGGAGAGAGGAGGAGGAGGGAAGAGGAGGGAGGAGGAAGGAGGAGGAGGAGTAGGGATGAATAGGAGGGAGGAGGGGGGATTAGGAGGAGGGATTAGGAGGAGGAGAGAGGAGGAGGAGAGAGGAGGAGGAGGTAGGAGAAGGGAGGAGGAGGGAGGAGGAGGAGGGAAGAGGAGGGAGGAGGAAGGAGGAGGAGGAGTAGGGAGGAATAGGAGGGAGTAGGAGGGTTTAGGAGGAGGAGGAGGTAGGAGAAGGGAGAGGGAGGGGAGGAGGAAGAGGGAGGAGGAAGGAGAAGGAGGAGGAGGGAGAAGGAGGGAGGAGAAGAATGCAGGGGGAGGAGGAGGAGGGAGATGGAGGAGGGAGGAGGAGGAGAGTGGAGGAGGAGGGAGGAGGCGGAGGGAGGAGGAGGGAGGAAGAGGGAGAAGGATGAGGGAGGAGAAGGAGGGGAAGGATGAGGAGGGAGGAGGAGGAAGAGGGAGGAGGAGGAGGGAGGTGGAGGGGAGGAGGTAGGAGGGAGGAGGAAGGAGGACGAAGGATGAGGAGGCAGGAGGAGGAGGCAGGAGGAGCGAGGAGGAGGAGGGTAGGAGGAGGAAGAGGGAGGGGGAGGAGGAAGAGGGAGGAGGAAGGAGAAGGAGGAGGAGGGAGAAGGAGGGAGGAGAAGAATGCAGGGGGAGGAGGAGGAGGGAGATGGAGGAGGGAGGAGGAGGAGAGTGGAGGAGGAGGGAGGAGGCGGAGGGAGGAGGAGGGAGGAAGAGGGAGAAGGATGAGGGAGGAGAAGGAGGGGAAGGATGAGGAGGGAGGAGGAGGAAGAGGGAGGAGGAGGAGGGAGGTGGAGGGGAGGAGGTAGGAGGAGGAGGAGGGATGAGGGGGAGGACATAGGAGGAGGAGGAGGGAGTAGGAGGAGAGAGGAGGAGGAAGGAAGAGGAGTGATTAGGAGGAGGGAGGAGGGAGGAGAAGAGAGGAGGAAGAGGGAGAAGGAGGAGGGAGAAGGAGGGGGAGGAGAAGGAGGAGGAGGAGGGAGGAGGTAGAGGGAGGAGGAGAGAGGATGAGGAGGGAGGAGGAGAAGGGAGGAGGAGGGATGAGGAGGATGGAGGAGGAGAGGGAGGAGGAGGGAGGAAGAGGGAGGAGAAGGGGGAAGAGGGAGGAGGAGGGATGAGGGGGAGGACGTAGAATTAGAAGGAGGGAGGAGGAGGGAGTGGGAGGAGAGAGGAAGAGAAGGGAGGAGGAAGGAAGAGGAGTGATTAGGAGGAGGGAGGAGGGCGAGGAGGTAGGAGGAAGAGGGTGGAGGAGGAGGAAGGAGGAGAAAGAGGGAGGAGGAGGAGGGGGAGGGGAAGAGGGTAGGAAGGGAGAGGAGGAGGAGAAGGATTTAACGCATATGCCTGTAGACAACTGCAGCGAAAAGGTGGGTCTGTCTGTCTATCTGACCCGGCGTGGCTTTGTCCAGCTCCTGGCGGGTAGCGTCTCATTAAATTCATACAACAAAAAAATTAACTTAAAAGAATGTCC